>ML110087.1:8603-26601 GCA_003697995.1 Taxidea taxus jeffersonii | reverse complement strand
CTCCACTCTCTTCCTCTGAATTCACTGATTCCCATTGATCTCTGTCTCAGGGCCTGGGGCCCAGTTACAGCCCCCCTGAGGTATTAACTCAAAAGATGAGAGGAAGAGAGAAAAGAGGCTTTCTTTGGGGAAGAGGGATGGAAGGAAGGGGGTGGGGCCTGCAGATATATAGGACCATTGTTCCCTGAAGGTCCCCACAGTTTTATGGGAACAACACAGAGCATTCTGGGCCAGCCATTCCCACTGAGGGGAAGAAGAAGCCACTGGGCTCTGTAAATCCTCCAAGAGTAAGGTGTGTGTATCACGTGTTAGAAAACACTGTTGCACATGCCTGGAGGAAAAAAAAAAAAAAAGGATGTAAGAGAATGGGAAGGACATTTTCCCCAGAGATAAATGCTGGCTGAGAGGGCAGCAGCTCCCTTCTGAAGGGAGGAAATGGCCAGTTTGGGTGTGCTCATGGCCATCCACCCTTTCCCACCTCCCCCTTGCAAGAAGCAGAGAGGACTGCTTTCCTCAGTACAAGCAGGCTCTAGAAATGAGGTAACGGCAAAAGGGTGTTTTGCCTGTCTCTGGTGAGGGAACATTTCTGAGAAAGGCAGCAGGCTCTGGAATGCCCAGCCTTTCCCCCCAGACCTCCTTTTCCGAAGGGATGGGGACAGAAGGGAAGCCAAGGAGACCGGGCCAACATTTCCAAACAGAAAAGGTGTGTCCCTGACCCTAAGGGGGCAAGACCTGGGCATGACAACTGCCACTTTGGGAACTGTGCTGCGGGACGATGTGGTGTTGTTTGTGTGTACTCAGAAAGGTGTGTCACTTAACACTCTTTACGGACAAATAAAAAGCTCTTCAAAAAACATAAGCATCTTCACCAGATAATTAAAGGTGACAAGGGCAACACAAACCTCCCTGGCCTGCCCTTCTCCTGGGCAAGAAGAAAGCTTTCCGTCAGAACTGCTCTGCCCTGAAAAGTTGTTTCTTCTCTGTCACCCCTGCCCTGGGACAACCGAAGCTGACATTGGAATCCCCAAAGTGAGGCCCCGTCCCATCGACCCCTGGCCACCTGGGCCTACAAGTCCGGCCGACCTTCGTCACTGCGCCACCAAACAGAATGCAAGGTTGGGTCCCCTGTGAACAGTCTGACATCTCACACAGAAAAGGGACGGTTCCAAATTAAAATGTGTCCCTGTCTCCGTGCTCAGCCTGGGAGGGACAACGCTGACGGGAGCGGGGGGGCACAGGGCCAGGGAGGCTGGGGAAACGATATGCTGCCTGCCAGGTAGTGGGCCCTGCTGTGTTCCAGATGCTTGTGGTGCTGGCCTTATTCACAACCAAACGTAGTGGGGGGCGGGGGGATTTCTCTCTGGAAGGGGCTGCGTTGGTGTGTCCTGACCGGTGTCGCAGGTCTCTACCTGCAGAGTGGGGGTGAGGATGAGCTCAGAGCTGGCCTCTAGATTTACTGCTGCACCGGGCGGGCTGGGAAAGCCTTCAGGACTGACCCCTCCCCCCACGCCCTACCCCCAGCCCCCTCTGGAACCCAGCTCCCATGCCACACTGCCACCAAGCTGACTCCTTTGCAGGTTCTGCCCTGAGTTTTGTGTCATTTGGTTTTGTTTGACAAAACCGTCCCCTGCTGCCGCCAGCCTGTTTGCCCCCCCGGCTGCCTCACGGGCAGCTCCTAGCCGGTGGGACCCTGCAGGCCTCGGCCCTCCTCCAGCCCAGCTGGTGGCTCTGCAAGGCTGGACCCCGGCCACAACGGCTGGCTCCCAAGTCAGGGTGTGTAGCTTCCATTCGTTCTGGAAAAAGTCCCCACAGACAACCTGGGCCTGCCTGGGCTGCCAAAGCACAGGCTTCCAGGAGTGCTGGGGCCAGTCTCAAATCTCGGCTCCTCAGCTTCTCCAGTTCCCGGAGGCATATGGACTCATTTCTTTGTGTCCAGTGGAAGATACCACAGGCCTGTGTGAGGAGGGGGTCACCCGGCCGGGAGGAACCATCGCATCTCATCTTTCCTGGAGGCTGAGGCCGGGCAGGACAAAGCCCATGGTTTCCCCTCCCATGGTAGTCATCCAGAGCCTTTCCATGCTTGATTCATGAGCTCAAGCCGAGCTATTATCTGGAGGCTGGAGGTTTCTGCCTGTTCGCCACCGGTAATTGTCTGAGGCAGGCCCTGGGCCTCTGACTACAGGGCCTGTCCCAGGAGATCCGCAGGCTTCCCGGACCCCCACCTGCTCCAGGACAGAAGCCACAGTCGGGATCATTCCTTATAAATAGCATTCACCTAATCCAAGTGCTAAATTAAATGAGACTTAAAATAGTCACACAGTCAAGACCTGGTTTGCTGCATCTGGTAGCCAACAGCTCCCACATTACTCAGTGTGGCTCCCCAGTTCTCCACTTTCCAAAGAACCCGAAGCTGTTTTTCTGTTGTGCTGGGTGTGGTCAGTGTGTCTGTGGAGAATAGCGTGATGAACGTTGGTCCCTGTGTGACTGTGTACTCTGGCTCTCTTCACAGATAGGCTTCAGCCCCAGAAGAACTCATTTCTGTTCTTCTCTGCATTCCCCTCCCCATCCCCGGCCCCCATCCCAGTTTTCGTCTGTCTCTCTGTGCTCACCATAACAACCTGTGCTAAGCCCTGGCCCCATCCACCACAGCCACAAAGTCCCAGCCCTCAGGGGACAGCTGCAAATACTCTCTTCACCTGCTGGGCCCCAGGGCCAGGCCTCTCAGCTGGGGCTGCACCGGGGGCCATGGGGAAGCATATGTGTTTGGGTTTTCAACAAGCATTAAGTATCAGCTAAGTGTCATGGAGTGCTTTATGAGCCGGGGTTATAAGAGGAACAAGCCATGGTTCCTGCTCCTGAGGCATCAGGGGTTTGAACAACGGGGGTAGACCTCTGTGCTGTGCTATTAGGTTGGTCATTCATTCACTCAGGCTTTACTAGGACCTTCTGGGTGCCAGGTTCAAGGACACTCCAGATCCCAAACTGAGTGAAACCTAGTCCCCACTCCATAGAAGCTGGCAGCCCAAGGACATTAGATAAACCAATGTGTACAGGGCGGGAGGCCACAGATTAGGGCGGAGATATGCAGAGTAAATAGTGGGGGCACCCTGGAGGGTTGTCTACACCAGAAAGCTCCAGTCCCGTGTTCTGGTGATGATGCTGGAGTGAGTTTTCGAGGGCGGTGTGGTCGATTAGCCATGGACACAGGTCTTTGCCCCTCCTCCCACTGAGAAGTAGCCTCTGCCTCTTCTGCCTTTGAATCTGGGATGGGTTAACTTGCTTGACCAATAAGATGCATCAGACGTGATGTTCTGGAACGTCCAAAGCTAGATAAGAAGTCTTGCTGCATTTACTTGCTGGCCCTTGAAACCTGTAAGCGGTCTGACTGTCCTGGAGGGGTGACAAGCAGGTACTCTGCCTGACGGTCCCAGCTGGGCCCAGCCTTCCAGCCACCCCTGCTAAGGCCACCGCCATGGGAATGAAGCTCTCTTGGACTCTCCAGATCAGCCCATCTGCTAGCTGGTAACAGTGAATGACTTCTGTTGATACCATGAGGAACAGAAGAATTGCTCAGCTGAGCCTTGCCCCAGTTCCTAGTCTACAAAATATTAAGTAAGTACTAGGAGATAAGGTCTACATGGGGGTGGAAAGACATGTCCCTGTGGTCAGATTCATGTTAATGAAGACAGCAGGACATAGTGTAGCTTGCTGCTGGGTGTCTCAATCATGTGCTCCTTTCTCTCTCTCTTTTTAAAAATTTTATTTGTTTATTAGAGAGAAAGTACAAGGAAAGGGAGGAGCAGGCAGAGGGAGAAAGATGTTCCCCACTGAGCAGGGAGCCCAATGTGGGGCTCCATCTCCAGACCCTGGGATCATGACCTGAGCTGAAGGTAGACGCTTAACGACTGAGCCACCCAGGTGCCCCTGCTCCTTTCTCTTCATCAAGGTAAATGATCACCTCCCCCTCCCCAAACACACACTCCCTAGATGACCACTCCCTACTCCACAATAGGCATTCTGGCATTCATGGATTCATTTATGGATTTGTTTGAAATACAATCATCTGATGTATATTCATCACACTAGCAGCACTGATTCACCGCGTCTCAGGCACTGGATTCAACACTTTTATGAGTTATTTCCTTCCATCCTCACAATATCCCCTCCTGAGGCATTTAGCACAGCCTGGTGTGCTATCATACTAGCTTTAAAAAATGAAAATTTGTTTCCGCATAGTTGATATACTAGGGAGCAATGTGATCATGCTGTGAGTTTTATGCTTGATTTTGTCCCCACGCACAGACAAAATCAGGATACAAGAGCCTGTACCCAGCTGCACCTCAAACCCCTCCTACTGACCTGGGTCCACCTGCACCGGAGCCACGCCCCCTCACCTCCGGTGTCCTTACTTTCTGCCCAATGCCCCGTAGCCTTTCCTCCACTGTGAGGGCAACTCACACACCAACATCTGCCAGCAAACTCCAGGTCTCCAGCAAGGGAGAGTGCCAGCCTTATTTGTAAACAGAAATTACGTGCATGTGTGAAACGGTGCTACTGTGATCCTTAGGTTTTTACCTTATTCTGTGTATCATTGATTAAGTGTTTGGGTGTTGTGCTCCAATCCCCTTTCCCCCATAAGCCTTGTGGTTTCTATCTTGCATTTTTGCAGAACAGTGATTTTTAGGAACACCTATGTCCCTATTGTGGCAGAACCGATGGCACTGTGATCTTCATCTTTTTTTTTAATTATTATTATTTTTTCAGTGTTCCAAGATTCATTGTTTATGCACCACACCCAGTGCTCCATGCAATACGTGCCCTTCTTAATACCCACCACCAGGCTCACTCAACCCCCTACCTCCTTCCCCTCCAAAACCCTCAGTTTTGTTCTCAGAGTCCATATTCTCTCATGCTTCATCTCCCCCTTCAACTTACCTCAATTCACTTTTCCTTTCCTTCTTCTAATGTCCTCCATGTTATTCCTTATGTTCCACAAGTAGGTGAGACCATATGAAATTGACTTTCTCTTCTTGACTTATTTCACGCAGCATAATCTGCTCCAGTCCCGTCCATGTTGATTGAAAAGTTGGGTATTCAACCTTTCTGATGGAGGCATAATATTCCATTGTATATATAAACCATATCTTCTTTAACCATTCATCTGTTGAAGGGCATCAAAAACAGACACACAGACAAATGGAACTGAGTAGAGAGTCCAGATATGGACCCTCAACTCTATGGTTAAATAATCTTCCTGATCTCCATCTTAAAGATGAAGAAGGGGAGGTTTAGACGGGACTGGCCTGAGCTGCGAAGCACAGTACCCTGAAGTCAAATGTCTAGTTGAGAAACTAGATTCTGTCTGGGTCCACCTGTCTCCTGGCTCAGGGTCTTGAAGCCCTGCACTGCATTTCTGGAGAAATGGAGAGAAAAGTCCCACTGGGGGCCGAGGGGGGCGGGCAGGGAAGAGGGGTGGGGGGGCGGTGCAAGGCTTTGAAACTCCAGACTGCCCTAATGTAGTTCCCTGGTGTCCCTTTCCTCTCCAGCCCCCTGGTTGCCCCGGTCCCACGCCCACCTGCCCTGGATCTTCCTCGCCACCCACCCCCACACTTCCCACCCCAGCCAGGGCTCCTTCTACCTCCGCAGCCTGTGGGTACCCATCCAGTGGGTACCCCTGAACAGGAGGCTTGGCTGTGGCGGGCAGGCAGAAGCAGCCAGCCTCCTGGGGCAGGTATACAGCAAGGCCAGAAGGGCCAGCGCACAAACACCGACCCGCAGCAAAGCAAACTTCTACCCATGGAACCCCAGGTGCCATGGGAACTCTGCCCCCTACACTTGACCAGGATCCAAAGGGACAGTGACCAGCAGCCTCAGGGGACTGCTGGGAGGCTTTAAAGTGAAAGCAGGCTCCTTGCCTCTCCCACCTGTCCTGGAGCTTGTTTAGCTGCTTTCCTTTGCCCTCCTTTGCCTGGTTGTCAGAAGTCCACCTAGGTTTCATAGCAGATCCCACACTCCCTCTGTCTCTGGGGAAACCCCCCACCCCACCCCACCCCACTGCAAACTGTAAGGGTTTCTCTCGTATGTATTTAGAACTGGATGCCCTGTGGTTTCCCGTACTCTTTTGGTAATTAATCGTAATTAATCACCTCTGTGATGAGGCTTATGTCTTCACTTGGTGCCGTTAGTTAACTTCTCAGGTACAGGCCTATCCCATCTTAGGATGAACTGTGTTCTCAGGTCAATGGAAAGTGCTGTTGGAATCAGAACACTTGTTCCCACAAAAGCTGTGTTGCAGCAGAGAGTGGGCCGCTGGGTCATCACATACAAGCCTATTTGACCCCCAATGTGACTGAACCAGACCATAGCACAGTTTGGTGTCCTGGAGGGGTGGAGAGGTCATCCAAGAGCAAAGGGAATGCAGGAAAGTTGATTCTTTCTGAGCTCGAGACCCCCTCTCAGGAAACAAAACAAAACAACCCCCCCCCAAATATTGAAGGATTGACTGTACATGCTTCCATCTCTCCTTCTGGAATCTTCCCATCTACTGTTCTCTCTTTCCTCACCTGTCACCCTCCCTGTGCTTCATGCCTGCCTTTGGAGCACCTAGCCAGATATTCCTGCCCTCCAGAATTCATAGAATTGTCTCCCCCAAACCTCCCCAACCCCATGAGAGTTCTCATTTTGTTTGTAGGGATTATCCAAGTAAGACTTTAGGAGAGAGACTAATAAATACATGACTGCAAGGAGGATGGCAGAGAGGTCAATGGCAGAGGGTTGGAGTTCCAGCTACTATAGGCTGGTGACCTTGGATGAGGAATGAACCTCTGTTGACGATGCAGTTATAAGAGTGCAGTGAGGAGGTGGGAGAGAATGTGGGTGGACCTACATGCTTTCCCGAGTGGGCATCTTAGGAGCTCAATGACCCTTTGCTACTAGGCAATGTAGGACTCAACACCCAGCCCTAATGGGAAATAACCCAAGATTCTCAAATATGTCTGTTTGGGCAATTTTGTTTTTAGCTTCTATTTCTTCGAATATTACTTCTCTACTTTCTCTTCTGTGTCCATCTAGGACTCCAATTTCATTTATTTGAAGTATTTTACTGATTGTCATATGTTTGTTAAGCTCAAAGAGGCATCTTTTCACCTGACCCCTTCATCCTAGATATTTTTACTCATCTGCCTTCCAAGTCACAAAAACTGTCTCCTGTTGTGTATTATCATTGTTTAATCTCTTGGATTCTCATTTTCCATTATTGTGGTTTTCAGTTCTGGGAGTGCCATTTGGTTCGTTCTTGGAGATTCCAGTTCTCTGGTGAGATTCCCCATCTTCTCCATTATTTCTCGAACTGTTGATCATAGCTATTTAAAACCCATGTTTGTTAAGTTTAGCATCTAGATCATCTCCCTCTGATTCTATCTCTCCCTGCCCCACTCCTCACCCCACTCCATTTGTTTCTATCTCCTGGCTGTCAGGAAAATTTTTAATTGGATATTAGACATCATGTAGGAAAAATCATGGAGAGTTTGGCTGATGTTACCTTCCTTCAGAAAATATTTCTTTCTTTCTTTTTAAAAAAAGACTTTATTTTTATTTATTTGTTTGAGAGAGAGATAGATAGTGACAGAGATAGCTAGAGAGAGCACAAGTGAGGAGAGGGGGAAGCAGGCTCCCCCCGAGCAGGGAGCCTGACGTGGGGCTTGATCCCAAGATGCTGGGATCATGACCTGAGCCAAAGACAGACCAACTGAGCCACCCAGGTGCCCCAAGATTTATTTTTCTTCTGAGAGGTTGATAATTTGCTTATCTCCTTGAGATTATTTCAGGTTTTCTCTTACTCCTATGGGCTAGCTCTTCCAAGTCCTCAACTAACACTTGGATGTTTATCAGTGACCTTCCTTCTTGCTTCATCCTGAACTCACTTCTGTGTCTCTAGCACTGTAAGACTCTGTAATTAATATTTGACTTTTTAATCTCTTAGAGGCTGATTTCTGCTTAGTTTCTCAGTCTCTACATGTTATGGACACTGTGATGCCCTGGCCAGGTCACCATTCAGGAATGAAAGACTTATTCCCCCAACTTCTTAGAGTCTAATCAGAAGGCAGCTTGGGTGGCTCAGTTGGTTGAGTTTCTGCCTCTTGGTTTTGACACAGGTCATAATCTTATGGGTTGTGGGATCAAGGCCCACATCGGGGGTCCTTACTCAATGGGGAGTCTGCTTGAAGAGTCTCTCCTTCTGTCCCTCCCCTCACTTGTGCACAAACTCTCTCTCTCTCTCTCTCTCTCTCAAATAAATAAATCTTAAAAGAAAAAAAAAAGAGAAGGCGGCTTCCAATCCTTTTTGGGGGATTGCCTCTTCTGAAGAAAATTCCTTCACCCCAGGATCCACCTCATTCCATGGGTAGCTGTATCCTCTTCAGCAACTCAGGATAACTGAGAAGGCTTCTTCTCATTCTAGAACTCCCTGTGGGATCGGCAGAGGCTGGACCTACAACACAGTCCTGCCTTCTTCTTCTCCTTATCACAAATGTTGATCCTAAACACACTCTAGTGTGCCTTGTGCTTATTAATCTCTATTTTAGGGAACCTAACCTGCAATGTTAGGCCTGTACATAAGCACAACTTAGAAGCCAGCAAATGCCTCTGGGGGAAATTATGCACAAAATATTAGGCACATATCAATGCATTTCCTGTGTCTTCAGGCTCTTGGCCCCTTTGGGGCCCTGGTTGCCTTGGTTGCTCTCCAGTGCTTTACAACAGTTGGCCTTTGTATTTTATCCAGCTTTATAGTTGTTCTCAGTGGGGGATTAATCTGATATCATCCATTCCATCATAGCTGGAAGCAGATCATGCTTACTGTTTTATTTCTCAGAAGCCAGAAGGAGCAATGAGGGAAACTGTTGTAGCAGACCTAATTCTGTTCAACAATGAACAGTTGGTTGGAAATGCAGAAATAATGAGAACGTGAGGAGGAAATGACCTGGGTGTCTTTGACTATGCAGGGCTCCTAGGAAGGGGTGTACAGAGCATAGCCAGCTCTATGCCCTGGACTTTAGAAATATAGATTTCAATCTTCCAAGGAAAAGATATAGACTCCTAGGGCTGTTTAAGTAAAAGTGCAGAATTATCAAAAAACTCCCAGAGTAAAAGTGAAATTTTATTGTAAAAAGTGAATTTCGCTCTCATGACAAATTATTTTTTTTTTAAAGATTATTTATTTATTTATTTGTCAGAGAGAGCGAGCGAGCACAAGCAGACAGAGAGGCAGGCAGAGGCAGAGGGAGAAGCAGACTCCCTGGCGAGCAAGGAGCCCGATGTGGGACTCCATCCCAGGACGCTGGGATCATGACCTGAGCCGAAGGCAGCCGCTTAACCAACTGAGCCACCCAGGTGTCCCGATGACAAATTATTTTAAAGACAGAAAAGCAAATCTAAAAAATAGATATGCCAGTATGCCTTTTGGTATTTCTTTTTGGAGTATAGATAAAAAATAATGGTTATAGATAGATAAGTTGATAGTTTGGACAACAACAACAACAGCAACAGAAGGGCCTAAAAATAAAGGAGAGGCTGAAGGACTGGGAGAAACCTAACAAGATAAGATGCAACACACACAGTGAATTTACTCAGGTCCCAAGACCCAACTTCATAAGGGCAGGGTGATAAAAATCAGGTTGAGTAAGTGTTGATGTGAAAAATCACCAACCAATAAAACACTTAAGTTTACTTGAAACACAGTATGAATTAATAGTATGAACTTGCCATCAAAAATAATCTTCAGTCATATTAAGAGATGTATAAAGTCTCAAATGGGTTCTGGGCTGTAGTCTGACTGCCACAGTCTGGGGGAGACATTAACCAATGGGGTGTGTTTGGAGCAGCGCCAACAGGGAGGTGGAGGAGTGAATCACACCAGGTACTTCAGAAGATATGAGAAGAAGTAGGTGTGTTGCAGGAGTTGTCTTCAAAGATGTCTTGGACTACCAGGTTGAAGGGGCTTTCTGGTTGTTTTCCCCTTCACATCATAAAAGACAGATTGTGGGAAGACAGAATTAGATTCAAATATAGCAAAGAATTTTAAATGAGCAGAACTATTGGAAAGCAGAATGGGCTTCCTTTAAAGATGGCGGTGTCTCCTCTAGAGGAGCCAGACACTGAAGGTCAATGGTTAGTTGAAAGGTAGCGGAGGTAAGGGAATGTTTTGATTGACCCATATTGTTTAAAATGATTGGGTGAACATAAAAGTTTGGGAGATTTTAAAGTATCAAATGTCTGGGACACCTGGGTGGCTCAGGTTGTGATGCCAGGGTCCCTGGATCAAGTCCCTCATTGGGCTCCCAGCTCAACAGGGAGTCTGCTTCTCCCTCTGACCCTCCCGCATCTTGTGCTCTCTCTCTCTCTCTCAAAGAAATAAATAAAATCTTTAAAAAAATGAAGTACTAAATGTCTGGATTTTGTTGAAGAATCAGAAGATCTGCCAATGCTGGACCCTCTTTTTCTGCATGACAGCCAACCAACGGGAGCTAATTTTCTCCTCCCCTTTATATCAGGCTGTATTCACAGTTTCCCAAAACCTTTCCCACTCATACAACGCATGTGCTCATCCAGGAGATTTAACTCAGTTCCCTCACCTTCCTGGCCGCTGTCGGCACTGGAGTTTGAAACCCCCATTGGAGAGGAAACTCAACTGTTAGACAAGGGCAGAGCGACCCCACAGCCTTGTCACATCCCCTTCTAGTGGGAACAGTGCCCCCCAGAAACCCCTGCTGCCAAGATGGCTTTTTTGTGCTTCTCCATGTTGGACTGAGCAGTTTGGGTTGACACCTGATCTCAGGGCTGTATGTTCACGGGGTGGCAGTAACACATATTGGCCCTGGCATGGAAAAAATGTGCTGAACCAATCAAATGTTTGCTCTCAGCTTCTAAGACTAAGAAACACGGTGTGAACCAAAAGTTTGCAATGGTTTTGATGTTAAGGAGAGGCTGGAAAAGTCATAAAGGACCACGCACAAGTTGAAAGGGTGAGGCAATTAAAAAGAATTCATTTTTATAGGGCTGGGAGGGAGCAAGTGAACAGAGAGGCAAAGACAGACCTTGAGAGGGAAAGCCTGTGGCTCAAGAGAGACAAACCAAGTCGCTGGGCCTCAGAGCTGCCTTGGATCCTTACAGTTTTTCAGCTTTGTGCATTTTTTTTTTTACAATTTCTCTTGTCTTCGCACTCAAGAGAAGCTAATCCGAGCCACTGACTCCGTTAACCTGAAGGTCTGTGATTATACAAATTGAATTTAAGCATCTACCTCCCTGATATGACTCCCCTGTTGGCCCCCCTCCCGCTGCGGACAGGTAACAGGTACAGTAGGACCCCATCTCTAAGACTACATGTCCTGCTTTTGTTTCTGCAACAAAGGTACAAATATAATTGCAAGGCAAAAATGTGCAAGCATGTAAAGATCTAATTTTATCACATTATCATATTCCCAACAAGGAAAAAAAAAAAAGCCTGTAGGTAAACCTCCTTGCTTTCTTATATACATCTGTCAGCCCTAATCAGACAAAACCCACTTAAGTGATCGAAAACTATTCAGCGGTTGTCATCATTCTTGGGAACCTGCAGAATATTTAACTTGTTGATTAAGTACTTAACATTACAAATGAATGCAAAACTGTCTATCAGTTCTGGTGTGATTATTTTGGAAATGGTGTGAGCTTTGAGGTTGCTGTGATAATGGATGACCTTTGTGACCTTTAAGACTCCCATCAACCTTTTCGGAGTCACTCTGAGGGCTCCGAGGAGGAAAAAAAAAAAAGGAAGCAAACAAGATGCAGATTACAACATCCCCCAGTCGCTGATTTGTCTTTTCCAGGCAACTGTTGTTGAAATGACATGACAAAGAACTTCGGGCTGTAGCTAAAGGGAGTGAAGGCTGTTGAGAAAGTGCAAAGAAAATCTGTTCTGGAAGAAAGCCGCCAACTCTGATGGGTCTCCCTGGCATGGGCCCGAATAATCTGAAACTGGTCTCTGAGTTGTCACAGAGATTGGGGGACACACAGAGACAAAACAGCTGGGTAACTGCCTGAACTTTCCACTTCGTAGCCAAGTACTTTGGCGTCACGGAGATTAAGACTTGACTGATCTCACTGGAAAATTGTTCCAGCCTTTGCTGCACTCTGTTTTTGTAGACACCGGGTTGAGCATTCTCAGGGAAAAAATATCCACACCTGCTTAATCATTTCAAAAACAATAGATACAGGGAACTTATTACGAATCAGTGAAATAAGCAGTTGTGTCTCCTCTCCTGGTTTTTGCTCGAGTTTCACAGATTTCCACTTTTTCAAGGAAAAGGTATCTTTAGCCATTTCTAGCAATAAAGACAAATGAACAAGAAACTGTCAGAGAGAGAGTGCATGTTTTATTGCCTGCCTTTTAAATGTATTTTAAGTCATATACAATAGAATACAGTAAAATTAGCTCCTTGTGGTGTGTGGGTTTTGATAAAAGCATAGCATTATACATCCATCACCACGATCTTTAGGAAACAGCCCTATCAGTCCCCAGATTCCCTTCATCCTCACCCTGGCAACCACTGATTTGTCCTCTGTCTCTCTAGTTTTGCCTTTTTCAGAATGTGATATGAAAGGAATCCCATAAAATGTGTAGTCTTTTTGTTTATTAATTATTGATGTATTAAATTTTGCTAAAGTTTTCACGGATACAGTGGTCGGTGTACAGAGTAAAGAAAATCTGGAACAATGTTCTGGTTCCGCGGGATCTTAAAAGATAAGAAGGAGGGAGTGGGGACGTTGCCGGGCTCCTCTGCAGAATCACTGTAATCTGTGCGGAGAATCGATCTTAAAGGCCGTGAGACCTGATCCCCAAGATCGAGGCATCCAAACTTAGCCTCTGCAACACTCCGAGGAGGAAGCCATGTGCGTAGCCCTTGGCCACCTTTAACCAGCCCCGGGATCTGACCCAGGGCTGGGTAATTAACACAAGTAATTAGCTCCTGTTTGGTTATGAGAGTGGTTGTGGTGTATGCAGCATCAGGCTTGTGGCGAAAAGTGCAAATTAACTCGGCGTCCCGCTCCGCAGCGGCCACCTTTATAATGCTTTATCAACACAGCCGCTGGATTAGCCCTCCATTCAGTCTGCTTTCCCTCATTACGGTAATTGCCTTCTGAACAATGGCACGTGTCAGCTTGATCGTCCTTACTGGGGGAACGGGATTTGTTTGTACAAGTAAACCTGCTGGCAGGAGGGGCAGCTGGCTAGGCTAATATTTGGTTCTTGAGGTTGATACTAAGTTTTTAAAAAATCAAGTTAGATTTGCTCTAGTAGAGATTCTTGGAAGGCACATTATACGTCAGGCCCTATGCTGGATGCAGTCACACAAATATGATTACCCCCACTTTTCAGACGAGGAAATCTATGTCCTAAGAACTCCCGCCCAGGTTCTCTGCCCGGCCACCCCCAGCGGACTCTCCCCCAGGTTTGTGGGCTCCAGCTGTTCTGTCTTTCAGGACCTTTGTAGATTCTACAAAATGGCCGCCACGGGAGCCAGCTTCTACAAAATGGCCGCCGCCGTGTTGCGCTTCTACCAAGAGGTATACCTCCACAGGGGTCACACATTTATGTTTTGTCCACATACTTGGAAACTTTCTCAGAGATTCACAACCACTTTATGCCGTAGACTGAGGGCATGGAAGTCAATTCACTTGAGTTTCCTTGGAGAATCTTTAAAATGGCTGCTTCTCCAGCCTCTCCATTGGCGTCTCCAACTATTGTTTACAAGATTTAGGAAAGACTTTTGAACAGTTGACCATCCTAACAAAGGAAGTGGCCTCAAATCAGACTCTGGAGGGGAGACTAACTCATAATTGCTAGCAGTGAGTGGGCCCAGTTCTCTGCAGCTGCCTGGAGGGAGGTCTCCTGCAGCCTGAGAGGGTTCTGAAACCTGCATTAGTCCCATTCCAAATGGTTATTTATGGAGGACTGTGTGTGTGTGTGTGTGTGTGTGTGTGTGTGTGTGTGTGTCTGTACCCCATGCAGGAAGTCAGAGGGAGGGAAAATACAAGAAAAAGGGAAAAGACAGTCTGGTTCGGTCCTTCAGGGAGTTATCTGGGAAGAAAAACCAGTTATCTCAAATGACTTGGTGACATAGGTCCTTAAGATGTACACATTTTCAGTCATACCTTTGTAGGAGTGGCAGAAGCAACGGCAAGAGATGAAAGGACAAAATAAAAAAAAATAGACTCTGGAGTCAGGTAAATGTTGGCCTGGTTTCCATCTTTCACTTATTCTCGGTCTGACTTTGAGCAAGCTCCTTTAATTCTGTGAGCCTCAGTTTCCCCATCTGTGAAGTGGAAGATAATATTACTGCCCTTATAGGGTTATTGTAATAAATAAGATCATGCGGGTAAACCTAATGGATTGAAGACTATTTGACTTCAAAATCCGTGCTCTTAGGCATCAGGCAGGTATGTTTACTTTTGTTTCTGCTTGACAGATAGATGACTTGCATAGATTTTTGTTATGGAGCTGGATTGAGAAAGAAATCTATTCAGGGTCTTTTTTAATTCTGAGGGTCTTAGGATAGAGCCAGTAGGTTGAAGGTGGGCATGTAAGGCCTTTCACAACTGCTAATCAGTATTTGGAGCACACGGTGGCATCTTGGCTTAATGAGGGATTCCACTTGCTAAGGCTGAAAGGTGATGTGTTGCAGCATCGAGATTAAGTGGTTTCTCCCAAAACTCCCGCGACAAGTGGAGAGCATATAGTTATCTGGACTGAGTATAAAAGTCTGATTTTATAGGGAGGGATTAGTTGGCCCCCGTGGTGGCCATTTTGTAGAATCTACAAATGTCCTGAAGGACAGAACAGCTGGGATTAGGTGCCCTAGTACCAGACAGCTTTTATCTAGTGGGGTTATTTATGGTTAGTCGAGGAAAAATGACAACCCAGAGAACCACACTTTATGTGGTTTTGCAGGGGTCATATGGTGTTATCAGACCCTGGTTGGGCACCTCATGTCCCACTGGGACACTGCAGTAAAGCAATAGAGGAACAAACAACAACTAACCTCCTCTAACCTCCTCCCCCCCCCCCCCCCCCCCCCAAAGCAAGCCCCCCCGTCCCCCCCACAAAAAACCCTAGAGCCCTACAACTGGGAGCTTTCAATACTTGTCTATAAGAAACCTGCCAGTGCTCATTTAAAAAATAATATTAAAAATGATTCAAGGAATATGTATTTATTGTAGAAATATGGGAAAATGTGGTTAAGTAAAGAAAAGGAAAGGAGTTACTGACCAATAAGCCTCCTTTCTCTCTCCAGGATGACCATTGTCAACATGTTGGTGGGTGTCACCTCAGGATCTTTTAGCTACACACACAGACACACCCCGCATGTATAGGCAAATGTATATGTTTGTTTGTAGACATGGGATTGCTCTATGCACCCAGTTTTATAAACTGAATTCTTCACGTACGATCTCATAAACATTTCCCACGTTATGAAATCTTTGAGGTACTGTATCCTTTTATAGCCGAAGCTGGCTCCATCATCCGACCCTTGGGGCATCCCTGCAAAGGGCAGCCCTCTGAAGGGGCCTGGCCCCTGGAATTACTCTTTGGGCATATTGTGAACTCAGGGAGCTTGAGTGGGCTCTGGGAGCCCCACGTGCAAGAAAGCAGCTTTCAGAGGCCCGAAATCAGAACCAGTCATTGCGGCTTCTTCCTAAAAGTGAAAGTGGAATAAAAAATCCCGCCTGACATCTCAGCCCGCGGGGACCCTTTGCTGCGTGTGTACATTTGCAATCCAAATAAGGCATCGAAACCCAAGAGGAGAATGGGTGACAGAGCTGCGAGGCGGAGAAATGCTTCCTTGTCACTTCCTTGGCAAGGGAACTGCTCTTTCCGCCGACTTCTTACCTCCCTCATACCATGAACCTGCAGCATATTTGCCTCTGTGGGCTGTTGGCAGCCAGACCTCCAGCCCGTGGGTAAAAGATGGGTGAGCTCATTTTACCCACAACCTCTCTCTTTCTCTCTTAAGAGCTTTGGCTCTGGCTCAGATCAGCGAGCCTTGGTGTCTTGATTCTGCTACGAACTAACTCCTGAGGCTTCAGAGAAAAGGGTTTTGATGTCATTTCAAAATGCTACTAATGGAATTAACTAGAATTTGTTAATGCAGAAGCAAGAGATTTCAGAAGTTGTTACTAGCAAGCAAGGATCACCTATTGCTGAGATGTGGGGTGTTGGAGTGCTTTCTGGTCCTCTAGCCTCCTAGGTGGCTTGGTGGGCTGCTACCTTCCAGCCTATACTCAACCTCCTGATCTCTGTCACCATCTCCTCTGTGTGCTCGCAGCCCTCTTGGTGGCGACTAGTACTTATTAGACTCAGCTGGGGCCTAAGTGGGAAGAGTGTGTTGAGGAGTGTCCTGTACTCACATCACAGGAAGGACAGTGGTGCAGGTGAGGCTCAGGGGGCCTCAGATGCCAGGGACTGTGTGCCCACTGCCTCTTGTCTCTGCTGCTTTCTGAAGGCCTGTTTCCTTCTCTCCACTAGAACATTTCTGTGGCTTCCACCAGTGAGGGCCCTCGGTGCCTGGGGCGGGGATGGGTACCCCTGGCTGGCCTGATGTGGCTGGTGCGTCCCTGGTAAGTAGCGGGGTGGGGGTGGGGCTGATGGCTCCTGCAACCTCATAGATGGAATGCAGGGGAGGTTTATCTAAAGGTGGGGAGTGTTTTTCTCAGAAGTGGGCAGATTTAAAAGAAACAAACAAACAAACAGATATATTTGGCTCTTCCCATCCAGCTTTGCTTCTTAGTTCCTTCAAACATACGGCATCTTCACACAGGTCCTTCCTTGGTCCTCCTCATCCTCTGCCCACCTCTGTCTATGTGCTTTTGTTTACACTAGTTCCCTGGGCACAAATGCCTCCTCCCCTCTTTATTTATCCAAATCCTGCCCATTACCCAAAGGCTGAAACTCATCAGGAAGTTCTCCCTGACCTGTTCCAGCCTGTTTTAATCTCCTTTCCCCAAACTTGGAATGATAAACTCCTCAAGTACTCTGTCGGCTCCTGTTTTCTGAGTTGAGTCTTATCTCCGTTATCCTCCCCTTGCCCTTCGCTGGGAGAGTTGACCACTCGGTTCTATCTCCGCCTTCTCGTTTCCCACTGATAACTTTCAACCATTTCTTTCGTTCTGGCTTCTTTCTCTTTCTCTTTCCCAAAATGCTTTTGCTAGACCCACCCATGGCATCTGCACTGTCCATTGGCCACTTTTTAGTTTTTATCTTACTTAACCTTTCAGAAGTTTGGAACCAGCTGGCCACTTTGTCACCCTTAAATCCTCTCTCCTCTTGGATTTCATGACACCAAGCTCTACTTGTTTCTCTCCACTTGAATACTCCTACTCTTACCCAGACGTCTTCTCTTGTCTTCTGGGGTGCCTCGGTGGCTCAGTTAAGCATCCAGCTCTCAATTTTGACTCAGGTCATGACCTCAGGATCATGAAATGGAGCCCCATGTCAGGCTCCACACTCAGTGTGGAGTCTGCTTGAGATCCTCTCTCTCCCTCTGCCCCTCCCCCACTCACATTCTCTTTCTCTCAAATAAATACATTTTAAAAATCTTAAAAGATATATATATGTCTAACGATATATATTTTATATTTAAATATATAAATATATAAATATATATTATATATTATATATTTTTATATATAAATATATCTTTAAATATATATTTATATATTAATATGTTATATATTATATTATATGCTATTATATATTATATATTAAATATATATTTTTAGGGGCGCCTGGGTGGCTCAGTGGGTTAAAGCCTCTGCCTTCGGCTCAGGTCATGATCCCAGGGTCCTGGGATCGAGCCCCACATCGGGCTCTCTGCTCAGTGGGGAGCCTGCTTCCCCCCCACCCTTTCTCTCTGCCTGCCTCTCTGCCTACTTGTGATCTCTATCAAATAAATAAATATTTAAA
>ML110086.1:4801-37610 GCA_003697995.1 Taxidea taxus jeffersonii | reverse complement strand
TCACCGCCTGACAGAGACGGCGCTCACCTTCCACGTGACCTGAACTGCACAGGCCGCCACTGATTGGATCGCGGGCGAACAGCTGACCCAGAAAGGAGCCAACACATTGGCTGGGCAACGGCCCGGGACTCAGGTGGCCCGCCTCAAACGAATGAAGTGGGCGGGTCTGACTTCTCTCCTAAGTGGCGCATTCCAACACCCAAGCCAGTCGCAATCCATGGTGACAGGGAAGCCACAGGAGCCACAGGCAAGATGAGTAAGCAAAGGAATCTGGCCAAGACAGAGGAAGAGGGAGCCGAAGTGTGGGCAAAAGCCCTGACGGGAAGGCCACGTCTACACCCTGTCGTGTGTCCCAGCCCCAGCAACACCTGCGAGCCGGCCTCAACCTTTCGTCTGTGTCCTGTGAGAGTCTTCTATAAACTCTCATTCACGCCCTTTCTGACTGGAACCAGCTCGAACAGGCTTTGTCTCTTTGCAACCAAAAGAAACTTGATGGAAACAGTCTCCTCCAAATAGACGCCGAGGTCTAAAACGATCCCTCCGGACATGCTGCATTTCCGTTGGAGTCTCTTGTTCGTTTGTCTATAACAGTAGAAAACACAGCCATCGCGTCCTGGACACTTTCTTTCATGCCAGGCCGTGTGCTAAGAGCTTCATGCCTATTGTCTCGCATCTTCTCATTTCAGCCCTATGATGTAATATTATTATCCCTGTTTCACATGTAGGAAAACCGACGCCTTGAAGAGGTGAAGTAAATTACCCAAGGTCATGCACTTTTCCAGGGGCGCACCCAGCATCAAAGTCTAGTTGGGATGATTCCAAGTCTGTACTATGCATCCCCAGGATTTGTCTCCCATATGATCTGACAAGGCAGGATGAAGCCATGGCGCTGCTACCTGCCCGCGTGCGCTTACAGGCCTCCAGAGGCTCTCCTGAGAGTGACCAGTATCCCAGCACCGCGAACGGACAGGGATGCCCAAAGTGCCACTGAGAATTGTGGAAGCAACCACAGATACTGCTCACCACTCCCAGTGCCCCATGGGTGTCCCCCAAGGACATCAGACAGGTACAGGCCCCATCCCCTGCTCGCTGCAGGCTTTTGAAAGCGAATGTGGGGGCGCCTGGGAAGCTCAGTCTGGTTAAGGTGGGGGGGACTCTTGATTTTGGCTCAGGTCATGATCTCAGGGTCTTGAGATAGAGCCCACATCGGGCTCCCAACTCAGTGTGGAGGCTGCTTGAGATTCTGTCCCCCTGCCCCTCCCTCCTCTGATACTCCTCTCCCCAACTCCTACTAGTGCTCTCAAATAAATAAATAAAAATTTTAAAAGGAAAAAAAAAAAGAAGGAAGGAACTGTGCAATTAAAAGCATGTTAGGAAAGGCAGCTACACCTGCAAAATCACCTACAGCAGGGATGACCTTTTGAAAAACTATTTCAAATACACTGAACAATAGATCCATTTGATTTTTTTTAATCCTCCCTCAACATATCCCCTGTTGACCCTAAACATTGTTTAAAATTAACATTTTCTCAAATAATTTCCCAAGGATGATTTTTATTGTTAGGCTCCTTTGGTCAGTATACAACCCATGAAACTTGTCCATTTGTGCAGGAAAAGACAAAAATGAAGGCAGTTTGATACTTTCGTGAAGTATGGACGGCAGCATAATATTCACTAAGAGGCTCAAGCCCCAGTTCTGACCAACCACTATTGATTATCCTCCAGACTACCTTCAAGGGTAATAGAAATCATACTAGATGAAAATGTTTTATTCAAAAACACATTTATCTTCTCAGGGCAGAGAAGTGAACACTCCTATGGGAAGGAAGACAATGATAAAGGCAGATAGTCATTAAATGTGCCCTCGAAGTTGCTGGGGGGTTTTTAAACTAGATCTGTAATTACAAGGCTACTAAAGATGTGAGGGATATAGTTAAAGTTTCGTCAGCACTTTTATTGTAATACTTAGTGAGATTAGTCATTTTAGTGTTCCCTCTTTATGCCAAAAATGGAAGACAGCTGTGTGTGCTCCAAAAACTGTTTTTTAAAGGATAGTTGTGTGTATCAAGTGTATTTTGCCACTGGGGAAACATATCTGAAAGCTTTTGCATTTTAGCCAGTCATGTCAAAATGAAGTAAGGAGGAATGATGGCATCAGCTGTTGCTCCTAGATAACGACAAGAAACTTCTAGGATGCAGACAAGCCATGTAGGGATAATGGGGAATATCAGGTCCACAAATACCAATCCCGGTCTCCTGCAAAGAGGTCTTCCTGATGGCACTGGTCCCGAAGTTCATTCCCTGAGCTAGAGAGCCCTTCAGAAGTGTTGAGAGGCAGCTGTGTGAGGGCTTGGTGACCTAGATCAAGACCAGCCTGTCACCCAAGGACAGAAAGCCAGATTCTTTTGTAAGACTGCGCCTCTTAGTGAATCAGATCTAAATCCAGGAGTTGTGACTGGCCTGGATATATTCATCTTCTCAAGTATAAACCTTGAGAATTTGTTTCTACTAGTACATCAAATATTTACAATCTCACACACCAACAAGTTTGAAAACTTAAATTTTAAACAAAGCTCATGTGTATCATTTGTTCTTAGTCCCTTCTTGTCAAGTTTCTCCAAGAGAGGTAATATTTCTTTGCCTCTCTTCTGTGAATGTTTTGAAGATGGTCATATTCTTTATCCCAGAGGCCCCCAGGTATTTTGTTTCTCAATTCAATCGGTGACCTAATGGGAAATCTAATGTATGGCTTTATAGAAGGGGTTTAAAAAGTCCATAAAATGACTCTGACTCTTTTTTTTTTTCCTTTCATGTATTACTTTGTTTGGGATTTTGTTTGTTGTCCTAAGGCCCTGACTTTTTTTTTTTTTTTGTCCCTGACTTTTAATAAGGTTATACTCTTGTCAGTGAGGTAAGAACTAAAGACATAAAACTATTAAATGATAAACACAAATCAGCATGTTAAAGGAGCTGTTGGCATAGACAGGGATGTGCAGCTCAGATCCCCCCTTCCACATCCTTCTGTTCCAGAGAGTCCAGAAAGGACTCTCCGCCCTCCTGCAAGGACTATGATGAGCTGGCAGCCTCCAAGGTAGCTCACTCCGTTTTCAAGCCAAGGTCATGCTCCTCTTAGGAGTCCCCCCAGACAACTGAGCAGCCCAGCAGTACAAGGCCTGGCCATTTCCATCCAATGTGTAGCCCACCAGCCAGCCATCTTTGTTCCCAGAGGTGTGACTGGGCTGGCTGACTCTTGTCAGGTGAGCATGCAGGGTGATGGCTCCCTGTGCTTGATCCCACCTCCCCTTCTTTTCCTTTCACAGAGACCACTCCTCAATAAACTTTTGCAATGCTAACTATGTCTCAGAGACAACCTAACCTACAACAATGTCAAAATGTTAATAGATGGGCACCTGGGTGGCTCAGTGGGTTAAGCCTCTGCCTTCGGCTCAGGTCATGATCTTAGGGTCTTGGGATCGAGCCCTGCATCAGGCTCTCTGCTTAGCAGGGGTCCTGCTTCCCACTCTCTCTCTGCCTACTTGTGATCTCTCTCTCTCTCTCTCTGCCTACTTGTGATCTCTCTCTCTCTGTCAAATAAATAAAGTCTTAAAAAAAAAAAAAAAGAAATGTTAACAGATTGGGACCAGGACCTTGTGTGTGTATATGTATGTATGTGTGTGTGTGTGTGTAGGTGTTAGAAGGGATGTTAAAGTTCTCCTAGGGGATTGTGATGAGTCATAAACTTTGGGCTCCACTGCTTTGAAAGATACCTGCACTTGGAAAGCCTGGGAAGATCGGGAACCAGTGATGAGAGACCTGGGCAGACCAATCCAGTGGGCACCCAGGAGTCGGCCCTCCCCCGCCCCACTATTGAGGAGACCGTTGCAGAGATGCAGTGGGGGAACATGCCTGTCTTGCTTTCAGAAAAGCTCAACTGGAGTCCTAGCTCAGTGTTTGATGACCCGTGTAACACTGGGTGGAACACTTCACTTTCCTAGACCTCTCTTGTTCCCTGGGAATGATACTAATTCTCCTGGCCAATCCTACGAACAGTTATACAGGCTCAAGAGAGACAGTGAAAGCATTTTGTTGGCTGAATGGCCCTGGGAAAACAGAAGGTATTATTACCGTGTCACTTCTGAAAGGTTAGGAGCAAGCATGTGTAATGGTGTCCCCTCCAGACATGGAGGCGTGACGAGCTGTACCACCCTGCGGGGGTCAGCTCCCCCACTTCCCAGCACCACCTCAGGTCTCAACGTGTATTTCGCTTATCTGAACTTAACATACGCTGAACTTATTTAGCACATCCCTACTTTTGCAAATGTATATCCACTAATCATTTTATTATTTTCTTCCTGGTATGTTTATAACTTAAACATAAGTTATGGTGATCACATAAACTGGTGATCCTGGCACAAAATATATACTCCATAAATATTTGTTGAATTGAACTGACCCTTTCATTTTTTTTCTCTTGGTCTCTAAATGCTTTGTGACAGCTTTCACAAACTGTTTTTTTATGATACTGTGCCATCCTGTTCTTTATATCAGAGTGAATGATTTAGACCCTAGCTGTTAAATAACATGATAGCTACTCCCTTCACTAGGAGATAATGATGAATTCAATGTCAATTTATCAGGGCTGCGTGAAAATAAATGTTCCGGGGCTTTAGCTTATCTTCCATGAGTTTTATCCTGAAAAAGTGCCTCTGCTGTCCAGAATCTTCAAGTTCAGTGGTGAAGAAAGCCACAGAGACAAGTGGTATTGTAGTAAAATTGCAAGGTACCATTTCCTTCCCACTAGGGAAGGAAAATTAGCTGCCTTGGGGGGTGCATATTGACTGTAATTAAGAGTAGAGACTCTGGAGCCAAGCAAGTACTGGGGTTTGAATCCTAATTCCTCCTTTGAGAGTTTGTGTTCCTCAATTTTTCCATATCTCAGGTTCCTCATCTGCAAAATGGGAATAAAAGTAGCACCTATAATGTAGGTCTGATGTGAGGTTTTAATTAGGACAGTGTTAGGAACATAGGCAGTGTTTAAACTGGTGAGTAACTGAATTTCGGGAAACAAACTGAGGGTTGCTGGAAGGGAGGGGGATGGGACGGATAGGGTGGCTCGGTTATGGGCATTGGGAAGGGTATGTGCTATGGTGAGTGCTGTGAAGTGTGTAAGCCTGATGATTCACAGACTTGTACTCCTGGGGCAAATAATACATTATATGTTAATTTTAAAAATAAACAAACTGAAAAAAATAGTTGCTTAGGATTTAAAGGTATTTCTTTTGACGTATTGCCTTAAAAATAAGTGCCTTAAAAATAAGACATGGTAGATATTGCCATTTACTCTGGTTTGCTTTTGTTTTGCTTTTTCCTACTCAGAATCCCTTCCCTCAATTTCTTCTGATAACTCCCACATTGTTGGGGGAAGCACTCTCCCCACCTCCATTTAGCCTTGGTGGAACTGCCAAACCCAGTAACTATGGCCCCAACCACAGAGTAAGGCCACAGCCCAGATGGGTTACACCATGGTATTCATCCCCTTGGCCTAGGAGACTGACCCTGGAATATGGACACACCCCAAGCTGGGTAAATTGAAGTAACTTATTGATGGATGCTGCAAGAGTGGAGATGCCTTCTTCCTCAGTAAGGTCAGGGCCTGAGTTGGTGTAAACATAGAGCTATTTATTGTCAAATTCCTCCTTTTCCTCACCACAGGGAGGTAGTGAGATGGAATTACACAAGAAGCAAAGCTGAGGGAAGGAGAAAGGAGAAGAGATAGAAGGAGAGGGAGAGAGAGGAGGGCAGGAAGGAGAGAGAAGAAGAGAAAGAAGGAAGAAGAGGAGGAGGAACAGAGAAGAAAGTAGGATTAAAGAGGGAAAGAGAAGAGGTTATATATATATATATATATATATATAGAGAGAGAGAGAGAGAGAGAGAGAAGCAGAGGGAGGGTTGAGAGAAGAAAGAAGAGAAAGAAGGTAACACAGATGAGAAGGGGGAGAAAAAAGGACGGGGCTTGGAGAGAGATGGGTGGAAGAGGAAAGAGAGGGGAAAGAGAAGTAGAGATTCATAAGGACAACAATACAAATACACTATAGACAAAGTGAAATATCTTCACATTATCATATTGGCTTACTTGCTAAGCTACCAAAGAATTTTTGAAAAAGTACATTTTGTGACTGAGAAAATAACATACTTTTCTAGACTAAAGAGTACAAATAATCATAAAGTAACTTTAGGATCATGACCTTGAAAACTTTTGAAACACTATGTCAGACAATGCAACATTACTATCTTTCCATCTTATACAACTAGGTTGTTAAGATTCCTTAGTCAGAAATTACATTTGTATTCCCTTCAGTGCCTTGAACATAGCACTCAATAAATGTCTGTTAAATTAATGTGGGATGGATGGACAGAATGAACACACCGAAATTTGGAGGCTCTCAGATTGCATCCTCAGGGCTACAGCTAAGACCCCATAATAAAGTGAGAAGTAACATTTGTCTGTGGCTTACTCAGCCTCCTCTTTATGGATACTTTTATCCCTTTTTGGCACCTGTCCCACCCCCCAATGCTCTTCCCACTTCCCATATCATAAAACCTGCCTTCAAAGGACAATCCAACACTCCCGCTCTAAGAGTGGTAAATAGCCAGTAGAACTTAATGGTCTGTTCTTCATGGGCCCTTCTAAAGGCACTTGAAGAAGAGACAAAGAAAGAAAAGCTTTAAAATTCACAAAAATAAATGTTTCGTTCTGGAATTTCTGGCCTAAGCAAGCCAGTGCTAGAAGCATATGGGACGATGGCACAGGAAGACACGGACCTCTTGGGACTCCAGTGGTCACATGAGTGGTCTGGATAATAGTGGCACAGAATCAGGGTTCAGACTCAGAATTCCTGAAATCCTGACCACTGGGCCCCAGAAGGAAACCCATCTGTTTGAGTCTGATTTCATTTGTTTATGCTTTGCATTTTTCCTTGTAGGAAAATACATAATTATTTTGGCCACGTTATGCCCCCTGAAATCACAGAATGTTTTCCAATGCTTTTAATGTCCACCCTGAAAAGAACACACTCATTACTATTCCACAACTCCAGAGTGTTTCTCAGAATCTATAAACAAAAAAATTTCCTATTAATAAATGAACACATACAGAGAGAAACAAAAAGGAGAGGGGCAACTAAAAATGCTCAGTTATGATCAGTTTAAACCTGACTATAGAATGCTTTTACTCTGCTTCTTCCCCAATTTACTGATGAAGAAAAGCACAGCTTTATCAAAGAATTATCAGGTATTTTCTGCATCAAATCCAATGCTCATCTGATGAGGTTGCCAAAACCATGCCCAGTAAAGTTGAAAAAAATTACCATGATTGATTATCATCTGCCATGGATGCAAAAGGAGAAAATAGTAGATCACATGCCCTCAACTGTATTTGTCCCTGGACATTCATTCACTCTTCTCCAAGGAACTGAACCCAGATTTCTCCTGGATAAACAACTCATCCTTCCAAGCTAGCCCTTATACTTCATATAAGATCAGGTCTAAGCTAATCAGCATTTCCTATTCTCTGGATCATAAGTATAGATTTGGGGTGGTTTAATGACCCAATTAGAGCCAATGAGACTTTCAGCAGAGGTCACCACAATAGTGACTTTTTTCCTGCTGCATTTCAGCTTGGAAAGTTTTTATATTTCGTAGTAACTATCTTGCAATCATGAAAGAAGGATGGAATCAACCCGGAGGAAGTAGAACCCAAATCCACTGCCTGAGAAAGGAATCAACTGAGATGAAGTGGTACCAAAATTGACATGAGCAACTCTCTTTGGCCTCATCTTGGCCCCTAGTTAAAGCCAGGCCTGAAGCCATAGTTTTGCTTTGCTTAAGCTAGTTTGGGTTAAATATGCCACTATTTGCAACCGAAGAATCCTAATTGACATAGCTGTCAAGGCTACTTCCTCCCTCAGCTATAACCTTTGACTCACAATTAGTTAGTTTAAAATTAATTTACCATAAAGAAGACATCAAATAAAAATTGAGGTCAAGATTTGGGAGTACAGTTTCAGAGGGCTTTTTCATAATTCTGGGGTCTCACGTGCCAGAGAACTTCCAAACACTCCATACCAAAGAAATACAAGCTTCAAGAAGAAATCAGACTTTATCTCCAATCTATCCTACTGGACATCCTCACTCCACTCTGAGAAATAAGAAGTGACTGGACAGCATGAGAAGGAATTCCTAGAATTTGAGGGTATTCTTCTGTCAAAGAACCATGATATAATCAATGAATATTTACTGAGCACCTGCCACTTGTAGGCCCTCGTCAAGGAACTGAATCTAAGAGATGAAGATAAAATATAATCTTGGACATCAGGAAGTCTTTGAGGTAGCACAGGGCACTAACCTGTATTAGCCACCTGATCAGCATTCCAGCCATGTCTGATCCAGCTCTGTGAGGAGAAGTTGCGTGTCTAGATAATTAAGGAAGTTTCCACACACAAAGAGATGGAGAGCATGCACTAGAGGTTTGTTTGTTTGTTTGTTTGTTTGTTTTACTCATAATACCTCATTTGAGCACATGTGGTACTCTGTAAGGAAAGAGAAGTCTCTTTCTTGGATTAGCAGCACCAGGAATTTGCCTTGCAAAAGAACCATTTCCCTGGGTGGTTTATGTTTTCTTCAGTGTCCCAATGCAGGACCTGAACTCACAACACTGAGATCAAGATCTGAGCTGAGATCAAGAGTCCGTTGCTTAACCGACTGAGCCACCTGGGTACCCCAATATATATGGTTCTAATTGCAATTCTCCAAGTGGAAAATGCCCTCTGTTGCCTCTGGGATTTTGTACCCTCTGGCTGAAATAGTCTTTCATTGCCTTCTGTCTATCTTTTCTATCAACTCCACATTGCTTCAGCTTCCTACTTTTTCCCTGCATTTTAGCTTGCGTGTTTACTCACTACATATGTGTTATTTACTATTTCCTTATCATCACATCATTATTCCAATGACCTTGTGGTAAGCATATGACGAGCATTGAGATGCAAAGATAATGTTCCTTGAACCTAATTACTTGGTATTGCAACAATTTCTCCTATAACTATGCTAACTGCAGCTCTGGAGCATACAAGAAACCACCTGAATTTTGATTACCTCTGTGTGTGTGTGTGTGTGTGTGTGTGTGTGTGTGTGTGTGTGTGTGTGTCACATAAAACTTAGAGGCTGTAATTTCCAAATTCAGCACCTCTCATGGTGTGGTAAGTCCCGCACATGCTTGCTCTCAGGGACCTGCCCGCTGTGGTCGCTGGACCAGGTCTGTGCTGTGATCCTGCCTCTCACACCCCAGCTCTTACATCTGAGGTGGACTGATCCACACTGACCCAACAAGTCTCCTTCTGTCAAGAATTAGGAATCCTGTGCTACTCTAGTGTCCCGAGAAATGAGTCCATTTGAGATGATCTGTAAGTTCCACGGTACCTCACCAGGAGCTCACCAAGGCCCACCTGTTCAATTCCTCTCCAGGGCTTATGGGAATCCTCAGAATCAATTACATGAATTCTCTCTTCTTAAAATCACTGTCTGTGACTTCTTATGAAAAGAACCTTTCTAATTCATGCAGCAGCAATGTTACTAAAAACTATCAGTATATTTTCCTTATTGGTTCAGGCTTCTCAATGGCTACATTCACTCTTATTGAAGGCACTTCATTCCATGAGCTATAGAATGCCTTATTAGATAAAGGGGAAATACTTTGATTGAGTCTTGTTAGAAGTCTAAACTTCAAGAAGATACATCTTCTAAGAAAATCTTTCTTAACCATTATTAAAACCTTATATCCTGAACCCTCACTTTATTGGTCTCCTCAGAGCCCATGCTATGGGATTTAATGCAAGCCTAAAAGAAGACAGTGGCCTGAAAGTTCTAGAGAATCTCCCATGTCAGTGAAGCAATCCTTCCTATAGCCTCCTTAACATATAATCCTGTCCTAAGTGAAAAGATTATGGTGTAGTTCATCAGTTTCTTTCAGCAATGACCAGGCATATTTTGAATACTGACCCTTTTCTCGGAGTCCTTTCTATATTGAAACCATTAAAGAAAACTCAATTTTATAATTTGAAGCTGGCATTGAAATGCACAATTATCAGCCAGTAAGTAATATCTGTAAGCTCTGAAGGAGTAATGAGTCTCTATTAAGTCATAATTCTACTGTATGTGTTGCTATTTATATACTTTTATGCCATTCATGTTAAATGATCTTTTAAGTGTCCTTGAAGCTGAACTTTTTGCCTCATACACAAAAGCTATAATTAGTTGAAGAAGAGAAATTCAAATTCCAGATGTCTGAGTATTTTATTTTTAAAACAGACACACTCCCCCCCAACACAAAATCTTCTATTTCTTTTTAGTGAATATGCAAGTAAGAAGGTGTTAAGTTTATTAGATGATTTCTTTGATAATTTAGGTTTGGGTTCAAAAATGCTTCAGACTCTTAGAAAATTATCAAATTATAGTAGGCAGCAAAAAGCAGAAAAGTAACTTTAAACTCAGAGGTTTTGCCTGTTAGCAGTGGTGCCCAACATATTGGAGACACTGTTCTGCACATGGTGAAGGACGTGAAGAACGTCTTTTCCACTAGTGCCCAGCACTTGTCCAGCCTCTACTGAGCCCACCTGGCAGCGGTCTCCATGACTTCTAGAGCATATGAACTCTGAGCACTACCCCACAGGATTAGCAGTAGAATCTACAAGTGGCCAAAATTCATCAAAATCTTGGTAGATAAAAATGGATCTCTTTCTGGGTTTTCTGCCGGAAGACCATGGAGAGGAAATTTGCCATAAACTTCCCCAAAATGAGGCTGCTCTTTCCACTAGGAGAGATTTTTAATGCTGCGAACTTTTGAAACATTAACTATTCGCTCAAGTTTCGGAAAATCGATGTTACCAAAAAGTCCCAGCAAATGTGAGTCTCCTTCAGAGAATAGTGATCCTGGCTGAACACCATGATTTACATTCCATCTTCAAAGTGAGATAATGCAAGAATGCCAAAAATTCAACAGAGCCTTCTCAAGTAACAATCTTGTCCTTGAGGGAGCATTGGGATTTTGAGTTGTGGAATTTTCCACTCATTTATCCTTTCATTTTCCAACTTCTTTGCCTCCAAGTGTCCGCTGGCTCCTCTCAGTCACAGCTGTACAAATCACAGGACTCTCACTGGCATGAGATATATATATTATTCATCTATCCAGTTTCATCTAAAGGAAATCCAATAAAGACAAAATTTTACTTTCCAGTGAAATATTCAAAGCTGCTTTTTCCCCCACAAGAAACTGGGCTGAAAACTCCGTCCGTGATCTATGTAAGTACAAAACTTTTTGCC
The DNA here is from genome assembly GCA_003697995.1 of Taxidea taxus jeffersonii. NCBI lineage: Eukaryota > Metazoa > Chordata > Mammalia > Carnivora > Mustelidae > Taxidea > Taxidea taxus. Next base: position 26,237 of record ML110086.1, on the reverse strand, counting down.
TATCAGAGCATGTATGAACTTGACTTTATTAAAATATATGCCTGCTTTCCTCTTGTTGTGCTTCACAGTACTTTGTGTATAAAAATGTAACAAATTCAATGTTTTTACTAATTTGTGAAGCCTTCTGTAACATAATAATACCAAGAACACACTGTGCTTTTCCTTGCAAATATTGACTTAAAAGGATACCTTGTTTACATTTGTGTTACATCCTTGATAGAATGTGGGTACATATTGCCAGATTTGTTTTCCTCAAACTGTAAATACAGTGGACAGAAAATTCAAGCAGTGATTATACATCAAGTAATACCCTTTGCCTCTGGGTTGTTGATTGAACTAGAACCCAGGTTAAGGTCATCATGATCCTCATTTAATAGGCCCTTCAGTTGCTAGAGGAAGTTGTCTGTGCTAGACTCAACACACACACACACACACACCCCTTCCTACTTGACAGAAGCTGGTTCTGAGTCACAAAGACTCCATATGAAAGGAAGGAAGAAAATGAGGTAAATACCAGCATGGAGGTATTTATCAGCCTCGTGCATTTGCCACAATCATGGGCCATGCTGTGAAGATAGACCTTTCTCTCCTTCAGGAGAGAGTTCACCACCCCGCTCTCTGAAAGGGTTGTGTGGGACACTTACAGAGTAGCAGGGAGAAACGTCCACCTGTCCCCCAAGCCCCACGTTCTCATGTTCAACCCAGTTCTCCATGACTGAAAAATTACACCCTCGAATAATAACCAAAAGCCCCTGAGGAAAAAAAAAAAAAAAAAAAAACACTGAGCGGAAACACAGAGCAAAAAAGGATGTGAGATCCATGCTCTTTGTCAGAAGATAAAAGTCACATTATAAAAGAGACAGTCATGTCTTTATAAGCAAAACAGAACTTTCTCAACGTCTCACAGCCATCTCATTAACCAATGCTCTCTCATCATGAGTGATCACGGTTATTTAGAGTCAGAAGCAAAATATGGAGTGATCGGTCTGTAGGCAAGTGGAGACAAGGCATAATAAAGGAAGAGCTAGGTGTGTGAGGAAAATGACGAAGTGGACATACTTCAGGGCTTAATTCATAAGGAAGAAAATGTATCAACTCAAGCAGGGATTTAACCCCTTCTGGTTGGAAAGCCAAATACACATGTAAACAATTATTCCTATTTCTTTCAGCATTCATCTACTCTGTATGGTTTGAAATTGACTTGGGTTTATTGCAAGCCTTGGTAAAGACATCTCATAAAACTTGAAAATGTAAAAAGGTATAAATTTCAACATCTATAATTTGTTTTCAAAATTCATTGATTCCGAGTCAAGAAAGTTATAATTTGTGATGATTCAGTTCTGAGCTGCACTAGGGTGTACCATTGAACTCACAGCTGGGCACCTCAAATGACAGATGGAGGGAATTTCTGGGACCTCATACTTCAGGGGTAGCAAGGAGGATGGCCCTACAGTAGCTGATGCTGAAAAAGACCTTAATGTCAAATAAGACAGTGCCCTAGAACACACTCCAACAGCATCACCTCAGCGTTAGCCTTATCTATTCTACCAAGGCTTGTAAGCAAGCCTTGATCTTTATCAGTGAAGTCACCTTGCTATTTCCCCATTTCAGGTTGTCCTCCTACTCATTTGCACCTAATTTTGTTTGTATAAACATGTTGGGACAAGGGAAAGAACTGTGAGATTTTAGACTTTCTATTTCTTTGTAAAGCATTTTGTATTACCTCTGAGTAAAGGGTTCAAAAATGAATATTTTAAGAAATAAGTGGGAGGGAAGAGAGAAGCAATGGTTATTTCCTTTCCCTGTTTTTCCCAAGTTAAAATGTTTTGAAAGGTTAGCACACCTGATATTTATATGTAAGTAAAAATGACAATGATATGTGGCTTGTGTTTATCCCTGGAATGTGACAAAGGTGGAGCCAGAAGGGGTAGAATAAGGTATGACAGGACAGCCTGGGTCCATGGAGTTGAAGGTAGGACGTAAAAGGGGGTGGTGGGTTGCTGATAGAACTAGCGTAAAGCCCTCAAGATCAACTGGTTCAACCCATTTTTTTTTTTTAGAGCACAGAAACTGGTTCAAAAAGATGGCCACATCTTTATCGAAAGACAAAGAATTGAACAGTGAGGGTTATTATATAAAAATTATGAGCAAGAGCATGTATCTCTTGAACTCAGGTTCATGAGCTTAAGTACCATATGGGGTATACCGCTTAATTTTTAAAAAAAGCTTTAAAACAATTGTGAACATTTTTAATAAGGAAAATAAAAATAGGAATCTTATATGTTGGCCATTTGTTAGCTATGTCACCTGGAGCAAGTTACTTGACCTCTCTGCACCTCAGTCTCATCATCTATAAAACTGAGATAATAACAGTGCTTGCTTCTTAGGCTTACTGGGAAAAATCAAATCAGTTACTATTGATAAACTCCATAGAACAGAATCTGGAAACAATAAATATTTGATCAATGTCAAGTCTTTTAATTTTTCCTCTTCTTCTTATTATTATCACCACTATTACTGATAAATCAGTCAGGCCTTTCTCAAGTAAATGAAGTTTTGTTAATGAACTGGAAAACTCAATCCACTGTGGATGGGCACATCACAGTGACAGAGATGTCAACATTTTGGGATACATTTGGGTGGAACCTCACTCTGGCTTAGATCCAAACACAGATGGGGGAGGCAGAAGAAATCTCATCTCCATGACTAATAGCCACTCATATTTAAAAACATGTAGATAGCAACTTCCCCGCAGCATTAAACAAACAAACAAACAAAAAACCCCTCCAGGAATAGAATTGAAAACCCCAGCTTTCTGGGTGCCTGGGTGGCTCAGTGTGTTAAAGCCTCTGCCTTCGGCTCAGGTCATAATCCCAGGACCCTGGGATGGAACCTGCATCACATAGGGACTCTCTGCTCAGCAGGGGGCCTGCTTCCTCCTCTCTCTGCCTACTTGTGATCTCTGTCTGTCAAATAAATAAACAAAATCTTTTTTAAAAAAATCTTAAAAAAAAAAACCAGCTTTCTTGAATCCAGTTTTGAATTTTTTAGAAACCTTGACCAACCCACTTCCTCCTGCTTGGTGGTTTCCATATCTGGGGTTAATAACGATCTTCACCTGAACTGTTGTAAAGATTAAATGTTTTGAAAAAGCACTTTATAAGCTATAAATTTTACAGAGAATTGTACATCCTTAAAAGCACAATTTATCATAAAATGTTTTTCTTATTTTGAATCCATAGGAAAAAAATCTTTCTTACTTTCTCTCAAGGATTTAGCATTGACTATGAAAATAGAATATGTCATGAAAATATGCATGGAAAATGTATTCAAAAGAGAAAACACTAAGCTGGCAGGCTTGAAGGTTTGGGTTTTAACCCCAGCTTTCCCATGGAGACATCCTATAGCTCCAGGCAAGTCATTTATTTAGACTTGCTGGCACCCCACTTCCTTTTCTGTAAAGCAGAGGATGAATTAGATGATCTCTCCCCCTCTAATTCCATAATTCTGAATGTCATATATATGTTAGCATGAATCCATGAGTCACTAAAACTTGGTCAATTTCAAAAAAAATTACTTAATAAACAAAATGTTTCATAAGCAATTGGAGAGATCTTGAAACGGACTCTCAAAACATTGCATAATCATGTTTAGGCAAAGACTTCAAACCCAGGAAGAACGTCTTAGAATTGGTCCTCTCTTCACTACCATTACAATTTACGGAAGACAGGCTGTTAGTCCACATGCACTCTGGCCCAAGGGTTCAGAGCGTTTGAATGTCTCAATAATTTTGGAGGGCGCTTAATAAATAGAAAATGGTATTGCCTCTTTCAAAATGAAATGAGAGCCTAAGAGCATGTTTTGTTTCTAGATCATTCTCAGCATCTCAAAATGCTTCGATAACAGCTTTAGCTTCCTTCCCCACCCCCCACCCCGCCCCCATTTTTGCCAGGATCAGTGTAACAACTTCGTCAAGTAGGCGGGCCCAGGAATCATTGTGGCCATTTTACAAATGAATATCCTGAGACCAAAGAAATAAAACGATTTGCTTCCCACTAAGAGTTGGTGGTCCTCACTCTTGGATCTCCTGACTCACAAGTGAACCCCAACTCAGTCTAGGAGTGACCCACTCCCAGCTACACACCTGCCTGGAGTCCAGCAGTCCTGCCCCATGCCTGGCTCCACCCCATCCAAGAACAAAATGCTTTCCTCTCATTTACTGCCCCAAGTCCTCTCTGGGACCCCCTGTGGAACCGAAGTGGTTCTTTGAATGTTTTAGCCCTTTTACAGGATCTCCATGGAAAAATAAAATTCCCAGATAGAAACAATGGACTTACTGATGAGTGAATTAGACCCTGCTTCCCCTGCCTTGTGGTTTCTCCCCATAAATGTTTTTCCAGTAATTCAGTGGCTGCTTTGGGAGAGCTGTCCAGAACACTTTCATCAGGGCTATTTTTTCATCCTACAATTTTGGCCATCTCTCAGTTTATTTTTCAAAAGTGGAAGGGGGTGGATCATGTCCTGGAGAGAAAGATCCTACGGGGTCCTAAACTTCGTAACTCCCTGGGATAATTAAGAGGATTTGAGAATTATACCCCTTTCTGTTAACTGACTGAGGAAGTGGATCAATGTCAAATCAAAAATATAGGAATCTGAAAACAGAGTATAATTTTATGAAACTCCTTTCCCAGCCTCTGTGGTAGAAATAAGGCTGTGATATCTTTGATGTGCTTGCCCTGGGCTTGGTTGGCAACTGGAATCCAGCAGAGCCAGCGGGTTGGGAACGAAAGATCACATAGAGATTAGCTCCATAAGAAACATGCCTCTGTTTGCATAATATTCAGGTTTCCACCTTCATAATGCCTTAATTTTATTTATTCCCAAGCTGAGTGGCAGAGACAGCTACCCGTTGTGGTACATATGGTTACATTGCTTCTTTTGATGGTTCTGTGGGAGAAGCATGATTGCTTTCCCTCTGGCTATTGAAGCAAAATCAACACAGCTCTAAATCTTTGACTCGTTTTTCACTTATGATGGAAGACATTGGCAACCATATATACCATACACTTTACCTAAGTCAGGTCCACAGATATTGAGAACCAGCTCTGGGAAAGACATCATTTTAGGTGCTTCTGGAGGCTTTTTAAATCAGAGCAAGACAGAGCCCCATTTTCCAAAAAGGTATTTTGAAGTTGCCAAAAGCAGATGGTTCTTAAATCAAAGGGCTAAGAAATAGTTTCATGAAGGAAGTGGCATTGAAAATGAGTCCTGGAGAGAGGAGTCAAGATGGCAGAGAAGTAGCAGGCTGAGACGACATCAGGCAGCAGGAGATCAGCTGGATAGCCAATCAAACCACTCCGAACACCTACGAATCCAACAGGAGATAGAAGAGAAGAACAACAATTCTAGAAACAGAAAATTGACCACTTTCTAAAAGGTAGGACGAGCGGAGAAGTGAATCCAACGCGACGGGAAGATAGACCCCAGGGGGAGGGGCCGGCTCCTGGCAAGCGGCAGAACAACAGAGCACAAAATCAGGACTTTTAAAAGTCTGCTCCACGGAGGGACATCGCTCCAGAGGCTAAACTGGGGTGAAGACCTCACGGGGACAGCGTGGACTCAGGTCCCGCGGGGTCACAGAAGGATCGGGGGTGTCTGAGTGTCGCAGAGCTCACAGGTATTAGAACAGGGAAGCCGGCTGCGGAGACAGAGCCGAGGAGTGAACTCTCAACTCGGGGCTTCCTAGAGCCGTGGTCTGTGACACGGGCCGGTGCTCTGTTCGAGGGGTCCCCACAAGATCGGGGAGACTCCCACCTGGGAGAGCTCAGGGATCTACGGGGTTCGGAGACTCCAGGTGGGACTCTGCCAGAGACAGAGACCCTTGGTCACAGGCTGGGTGACCTCGGAGCACAGCCAGAGGCCTGTGAGACGGGACTGATTACTTACAATTTTCTCTAAGCGCGGCCAGAGGCTGGGGAGACAGGAGTGATTAAGCACTTTCCTCTGAAGGCGCACTGAAGACTGGGGCCCCTAGCTCTCAGCTCCTCCAAGCCAGAGATTGGGAGGCCACCATTTTCATTCCCGTCCTCCGTAACTCTACGGAAAGCGTTCAGGGAACAAAAGCTCCCGAAAGCGAACCTGAGAGGATTACTTAGCCCGGCCCCTGGTAAGGGCAGTGCAATTCCGCCTGGGGCAAAGAAACTTGAAAATCACTACAACAGGCCCCTCCCCCAGAAGATCAACAAGAAATCCAGCCAAGATCAAGTTCACTTAACAAGGAGAACAGCGGATTCTTATCTGGACAAAATAACAAGGCGGAAAAACTCACCACAAAAAAAAGAACAGGAGGCAGTACCTAAGGCTAGGGACCTAATCAATACAGACATTGGTAATATGTCAGATCTGGAATTCAGGATGACGATTCTCAAGGTTCTAGCTGGGCTCGAAAAAGGCATGGAAGATATTAGAGAAACCCTGTCCAGAGAAATAAAAGCCCTTTCTGGAGAAATAAAAGAACTAAAAGTTCTTATTAAGTTTTATTTCAACTAATCAAGTTGAAATAAAAAAAGCTATTAATGAGGTGTAATAAAAAATGGAGACTCTTACTGCTAGGATAAATGAGGCAGAAGAAAGAATTAGTGATATAGAAGACCAAATGACAGAGAATAAAGAAGCTGAGCAAAAGAGAGACAAACAACTACTGGATCACGAGGGGAGAATTCGAGAGATAAGTGATACCATAAGACGAAACAACATTAGAATAATTGGGATTCCAGAAGAAGAAGAAAGAGAGAGAGGAGCAGAAGTATATTGGAGAGAATTATTGTAGAGAATTTCCCTAATATAGCAAAGGGAACAAGCATCAAAATCCAGGAGGTGCAGAGAATCCCCCTCAAAATCAATAGGAATAGGGCCACACCCCATCATCTAACAGTAAAATTTACAAGTTTTAGTGACAAAGAGAAAATCCTGAAAGCAGCACAGGACAAGAAGTCTGTAACATACAATGGTAAAAATATTAGATTGGCAGCAGACTTATCCACAGAGACCTGGCAGGCCAGAAAGAACTGGCATGATATATTCAGAGCACTAAATGAGAAAAGCATGCAGCCAAAAATACTTTATCCAGCTAGGTTATCATTGAAAATAGAAGGAGAGATAAAAAGCTTCCAGGACAAACAAAAACTGAAAGAATTTTCAAACACCAAACCAGCTCTACAGGAAATATTGAAAGGGGTCCTCTAAGCAAAGAGAGACCCTAAAAGTATTATCAGAAAGGAACAGAGACAATATACAGTAACAGTCACCTTACAGGCAATACAATGGCACTAAATTCATACCTCTCAATAGTTACCCTGAACGTAAATGGGCTAAATGCCCCAATCAAAAGACACAGGGTTTCAGAATGGATAAAAAAACAAAACCCATCAATATGCTGCCTACAAGAAACTCATCTTAGACCTGAAGACACCTCCAGATTGAAAGTGAGGGGGTGGAAAACAATTTACCATGCTAATGGACATCAGAAGAAAGCTGGGGTGGCAATCCTCATATCAGATCAATTAGATTTTAAGCCAAAGACTATAATAAGAGATGAAGAAGGACACTATACCATACTCAAAGGGTCTGTCCAACAAGAAGATCTAACAATTTTAAATATCTATGCCCCTAACATGGGAGCAGCCAACTATATAAACCAATTAATAACAAAATCAAAGAAACACATTGACAAGAATACAATAATAGTAGGAGACTTTAACACACCCCTCACTGAAATGGACAGATCATCCAACCAAAAGATCAACAAGGAAATAAAGGTCTTAAATGACACACTGGACGAGATGGACATCACAGATATATTCAGAACATTCTACCCCAAAGCAACAGAATACACATTCTTCTCTAGTACCCATGGAACATTCTCCAGAATAGATCACATCCTGGGTCATAAATCAGGTCTCAACAGGTATCAAAAGACTGGGATCATTCCCTGCATATTTTCAGACCATAATGCTCTGAAGCTAGAACTCAATCACAAGAGGAAATTCAGAAAGAGCACAAATACATGGAGACTCAACAGCATCCTTCTAAAGAATGAATGGGTCAACCAGGAAATTAAAGAAGAATTGAAAAAAACCATGGAAACAAATGATAATGAAAACACAATGGTCCAAAATCTGTGGGACACAGCAAAGGCAGTCCTGAGAGGAAAATATATAGTGATACAATCCTTTCTCAAGAAACAGGAAAGGTCTCAAATACACAACCTAACCCTACACCTAAAGGAGCTCAAGAAAGAACAACAAAGAAAGCCTAAACCCAGCAGGAGAAGAGAAATAATAAAGATCAAAGCAGAAATCAATGAAATAGAAACCAAAAAAACAATAGAACAAATCAATGAAACATAGTGATCCAAAGGGGCACGTGTACCCGAATGTTTATAGCAGCAATGTCCACAATAGCCAAGTTATGGAAAGAACCTAGATGTCCATCAACAGATGAATGGATAAAGAAGAGGTGGTATATATATACAATGGAATACTATGCAGCCATCAAAAGAAATGAAATCTTACCATTTGCGACGACATGGATGGAACTAGAGCGTATTATGCTTAGCGAAATAAGTCAACTGGAGAAAGACAACTATCACATGATCTCCCTGATATGAGGAAGTGGAGATGCAATGGGGGTGGGGGGGAGAGGGGTTGGGAGAGGGTGGTGGGGTTACATTATATGTTTAAATAAAAAAGCTTAAAGAAAAAAAAACAAAAACTAATGACGTACTATATGTTTGCTAATTGAACTTAAATTAAAAAAATATTATTTTTAAAGAAAAAAAAATGAGTCCTGAAGGCTGGGGAGATTTTTACTACATGGATCAAATAATAACAAATATATATATATCTATACATATGTGTGTATATATATATATACATATATATATATGATGCACATCTTTAAATGGCATTATTACATATATCATGCCACTGCTTAAGACAAAAAGAAGGAGTCTTGCCAGGGAGAAAGCACACCGTTGTGCCAAGGCAAGGATGGGGAAGCAGCAGACATTTGTAGGAATTAGCAGATCTGTTTTCATGCACACAACAAAACTTTAGTAAGCACCTACTATCCCAGGTGTGAAGTGACAGTGATACAGAGATTCTGAGGCAGGAATGTCTGTCTTCAACAGTCACAGAGCCTGGAGGAGAGGCTGACAAACTTGGGTCAGAAGTTGGGCATCAGGAGGTAGTAGGAGAAGAAGATGGCAGGCTACACCAGGACCATGTCGAAAGGGCCCTTAAAATGAAATTAAGTGTCAGTACATAATTCTGCAACAATAGGATTATTAAAGATTTGGGGCTGAGGCATAATAATGGTGGGTTAAATACATGATTCACTTAGAGCCAATGCAATGGATTCATTCAGAGCAGGAAGTGAGGGAGAAAAACAGGTTCAGAGGCAACAGCAAAGGTCTATCAGGCCACAGGTGACAAGGCTCTGAAAACAGGAGCACAGCAAAGGATTAAAGAGAATGAAAAGAAAAGGGACTCAACCAAAATAGACAGTGTAGACACTGAATTGCTTGAAAAGAGAACATTTTGTTTGGGCCATGCAGAGTTTGGAAGACTGGCAGGATATGGTGGGGAGGTGTTCAGGCAGTGGCTGGACGTTCAGGTGTAGGGTACCCAGGTGCTGGCAATCGAGATATATTTTGGTTAAACAAACAAAAAAAGATACATTTTGGTGCTATCCACAAGGGAGGGGCTATTAAGGCCACAGAAATGAATGAGATGTCTGAGGTAGCAAGGGTAGGTGTAGAAGAGATAGATGAACACACTCCTGGAGGATATTTACATTTATAGGGTAGACGTGGAAAGAGAAGCCCATGAAGAAGACAGGAGAAGTGAGAAAAAAGTGGAGGGTCAAGAGCTCAGTACCAGGAAACCTAGAGAAGGAGAATGTTTAATGGAGGAAGTGTCAATAGTCAGATGCTAAGGAAAAGATGAGATGAGATGAGCCATTGGATCTAGTGCTTAGGAGGTCACCAGCTACATTTGAAAGAGAAACTTCAGTGGGGCCAAGGACAGAAAACCAGCACTCAAGACAGGAAACAGTGAGTGGTGGACAGCAAGGAAGTAGACTTTAGGAGGTTTGATGGAGGGATATAAAATGAAGATGCAAATGAAGAGGGCAGGACTGATGGGGGAGGGACAAAGGGCTGAGGTTTGCAGAGAGAGTTAGCATGGCAAGGAGGTGGGCACATACACCTCAAAGCAAGTTCAAGAGAAGAAAGCTTAGGAGGGAGTGAGGATACAAGGGCTGTCCAGCCCACAACTATGGACACGATCACCAGCTCTCCTTGGGAAGACTCACAGATTTCTACCACCTGGCCTAACCTCTTCCTGAGCTCTTGATCTCTGTATGAAATGATCTACTAGACAAGTCCACTTGAGTGTCTGAAAGGCACCTCAAACTCAACCTGCCCACAACAAATTCATGAACTTTTCTTCCAAAAAAGGTCATCACCCACTGCTCCCTTCTCAACAAACAGTATCATTATCTACCAAATTGCTCAAGTCAGAAAGTTAGGACTTACCACAGTACTTCCATTGCTCTCAGACCCCAACATTCCAAAGTTTTCATTCATCTCCTGAAATCTGCCTTTACCATCCTACATCTAAACTGATCTTTTTTTTTTTTACTTTATTTAAGCTTTATTTAAACATATGATGTAACCCCACCACCCTCACCCAACCCCTCTTCCCCCCACCCCCCTCAGTTTTAAACTGATCTTTTTAAAACTCAAGTCTGATCGTGTCCACCTAAGGTAGTTTCCTGCTAGGAGGGCTGGAGTCTGAGTGACTGTCCACACCCTGCCCCACTCCCGGCCTCACCTCCCACACTCCCTGAGCCCACATATCCAGCTCCCCTGTTCTCCACTCACTTCTTCTTCCTTCCTGTTCTCTTCCAGTTCTGTGCTCTGTACATGCTCTTACCTCTGCCCAGTACCCCCTTCCCACCATTCTTTTCGCCTAGTTAACTTCTATTTCAGGCAGGATGGGAGATAGTCTAACAGAGTGGTTAGAACCAGTTTTGCCATCACACTGAGTTCCAAGCACACTCCTCTGCTTACCAGCTCACTAGCAGGGGTTATCCTTGACCAGGTGCTTAGCATCTCTACACCAAACCTTCTCACCTGGGTGTGAGGGAGTCCATATCTCATGCAAAATTCATATAAAGCACTGATATCTGGGCTTGGCACATAATAACCACTTAGCAAATGTCAGCTATTTTGTATTCTTCTTCTTTCCCGCCTTGGGTCAATCATCACTTCCCAGAGAAACCTTCCCTGACCAGGTCACCACCCTCTGTCTGCACTCTGGACCTCCTTCTATCCATCACAGATTTTTGCATTCATTGGGGAGCCTGGGTAGCTCAGTCAGTTAAGCAACTAACTCTTGACTTGGGTTCAGGCCTTGATCTCAGGGTCTTGAGATCAAGTCTCTCATCAGAATCTGGACTTAGCAGGGAGTCTGCTTGAGATCCTCTCTCCCTCTCCCTATGCCCCTCCCCCGCTCATGCTTTTTCTCTCTCTCTCACATCTCCTTCTCCACCAGGTTGAAGGACCCTTGAGAAAAGGACTTTGCTTCCTTTTCTCATACATATAGCCCAGTCTCCCTGCTATGGTGCCTGCATGGAGTAGACACTCAACCAATATTTGTCCAATGAATGAATGAATGAATGAACGAGCAAACAGAGGCATCCCAGCTGTGGTTAGAGTATGCAAGGGTTTGTATATACAGCTTGTCTTCTATGGAACAATCCAGTATTTTGCCATTTAGCCATTTCATACCTGCTTTAGCCAGGTCCAGATTAGCAGTGTGCCATCCTTCTATGAATACCAGCAAATCATTATTAACAATATGTATTATTTTAATAAATCAGATGGGTCTGGGATAAAACTCATATTTGTGCAGCCCTCATAGACCCAGGACATTTGGTCATCCATGCTTGAGGCTGATGAAGATGATGATGACAATGACAATAATCTCATAATAATTAACAAGGTTATGAATATGATTAGCTCATTAAGTCCCAGAACACATTGGGCTTGTCAGTGGCAAGTACAGAACAGAAGTTCTTGAAGGTCATCTCATGTGCCAAATGAGAAACACTGAAAGAAAGCCAAACTCCTTGCTTCCCTCCCACCATGTCACCTTTACTCCAAGTTTTTTCCAAGGAGGACCACTAGGCTGGCTCACATTTTATTCTAGAGAATAGTTTCTGAATAATTCTCTTGGTGTCTACTAATGGGCAAATACTAACTCCCTGGGAAACTCCTACACAACCTGGACAAATATGAGAAAAGCAAATGAAAGACCCCTGTAACTCCCAATAGATTGCCTTTACTATAGCATGCAAACCCTTTAATGTCTCCCTTTGCTTCTACTATCAAAACATTCTCTCCCTTCACAGAACAGTTTGGAAACTTTGGAATGACAGAGTGAACAACAGATTCTGTATTGTCACTAGAATGTATACTATTATCAATGGCCTTTCTTTTATCGAGTCCCTGGAAAGGTGGCAAGCCACAAAGAGCTAGGTGCATTCCCTTCCACGAAACTAAGCAGTAGTTTCAATGCCTTGAGGGTAAACTCTAAGAGCATTGCGCTCTTTCTAGAACAAGAGAGAAGAATCAAAGTCTTAGCGTTCACAGATTGTGATATGTCCCTTGGTCTCCTAGAGTTGTTTATCCAAGGAGCTCCGTTTGACTCCTAGCAGACTGTTGTCTACGTTGAAACAGTAAAAGTACAATTAACCACAATATGGTGATGTGGAAAATAGCAGTGAAAATCCTTCAATTCCAGAACTCAATGAACCTTTTTGGAGAAATCCACTATTGCCTTGCAATTCTATCATAAAAGCACATTAGGGCTTCAAAATGCAAAGTGGCTGGGAAAAAAGGCTTATGTAACATTAGAAGCAAAAAACTGATTGTAAAGTTGTGTCTAGCTAAGATTGTAACTATATGAAAATGAGATAACATATTGACAGTAACTGGAAGGAAACATTAAAACAGCTGGTTTTTAGAATGGCAAAATTACAGATTTTTTTTCCTCTCTTTTTTGCTTGCTTGATTTCTGTTATTGTCATAATAGCATTGTTTGTACAGTACAAGGTTGTCACCTAAACATATATTTTTGCTTAAAATATTGTAGAAAATCATAACTCACTCGTAGCAGAGACATTAAAAATTATACTCTACCTTAAAATGGAAAACATGGAGCTATTCTACCTTATCTTTAAAAACTACTCCTTATTTTGCAAAATAAGACAGAGAACAATTTCTAGCATTGTCCTCAAAATTGGCAGAAATGAACTGCATTTAACTCCTTTGGCATCACTGACAACAGCTTCAAAAATTTTACTTTCTCCAATGAGACACGACAGAACAAAATAATTTTTTATTAAATTTTCTTTCTATTATCTAACAGGCCAGAAAATCTCTCTGGAGGGATACCTGGCTGGCTCAGTTGGGGGAGCATATGACTCTTGATCTCTGGGTCCTAGGTTTAAGCCCCATAGTGGGTATAGAGTTCACTTAAAAAAAAAAAATTAAGAAAACCAGTCTAGAAAAACTATCATATATTTGAGGAATCCTTAGCAGGCCTGGGTCAGAAAATACTTCAGCATATATATGCCTCGTGACAACAAATGCTTAAGGACAGAATGTTGGCTGGGTGCTGACCACTAGATTTGAATCACTGAATTACAGGTGCATAGATTCCATGCCAAAACTAACCATAGAATTCCTCCATTTCTTAGCCTTCTGGTTTTTTCAGTGTTTCACCCCACAGGGAGCTGTTGCCTGTAAACAACACTGAATACAGGGTTAAGATAAACCTCACACCGAATGGGTATTTCTTTCTGACCAGAAATTTCCATTTACTTTTTAATTAAGTGATGCCTATCCATAAGTATGGACTGCCATTTCTCTTTCATATGCCATTAAGAGGTTAAGGTAGTCTGTGGCTAGTTTGGATTTTACATGCCTTAGAGCTCAGGCCTCTCCTTCTGTCCCTTCCATGCAACTGAATCCAACAAAAATGTATCCAGCCAAGCAACTTCCCAGAGCTTTGGGTCAACAAGCTCTGCCAGGAGGCTATGGAAACACCTTATTGGCCCTTGAATGCTGCATCTCACACCCATTAGTAGTTAGCATGGCTTATGCTGGACTTCTAAGCAGTTCCATCAGGAATCAGCCACCTGCATGTTCCTAGCCTTCTTCCCATGACTGGTTATAGGTGGTAAGGGTTATCAGCTGCAAAAACAAATAAGCCCAGTGCTGCAATAACAAGCAATCTGCTGAGCAAGAAACGAGCTCACCAATACTTGTAAACTGATTGCCACAGTGAAGAGAATGAACTTGAGCCTGGGGGCAACGAGGGTCACAGAATGATTTTTGAGGAGAACCGGGATGATATAACCTGGGTTTAGGATAAGAACTAACCCAAGAAGCTGGATGACTGTAAACTGGAGAAGGTAAAGACTGGCCAGAATCAGAGAATTAGAAGGAAGCAATGGGAATGGCTGAACTGGCTTGAACACATACAGTGACCCAGGCATGGAAATCAAGGAGATAAAGAGTTCATGGATAAAGTAAAGCAACAGATCTGAGGCCTGTTAATGAAGGAAAGCACGGTGTAAAGACAGAGTTAAACAGTCAACATTTCTAGAAACTTTTAAATGAATATTTCATGCATATGTTTACATTTTTTATCTGTTCTCCCTCTTCAACTAGAATGCCAGCTTCTTGGCAACATGTCTCATTCCCCACTATATCCCCAGTGCACAACACTTAGTAAGATCTCTGTAAATAACTGGAATGAATGAATGAATCTGTGTAGAAATCTATGGATCCTTAAATATGAAGCATGCAGTTCCAGTAAAATGGAACACTCTGACTCGGGAACATAATTCCATGTGGTTGAGCTACTCGAACTTGGATGTTTCACTGAGGTAAGCCAATTAACCTCTCTGGCCCCCATTGTCCTTCTCCCTAGAACAGAGCCAACATTCACCACTCTCTTGCTGAAGACAGAAGCAGCAAAGAATAAGCAAGATGCAATCTGATGAGTGCCTGGAGTTTTATAAGAGGAAGACACGCTACTTAACTCTTCAACCCACCATAAAGATGACAGGCATAGGCCAAACAGTTTAATGAAAATCTCCAAAGTCTCATCAAATTACTGGGCTACAAATCCCCAAATAGTTCTGGAACAATAGTCTATCTGAATTTCCATTGAGCTACGGTATTAATGTAAACCCCAGGATGACAGCACTCCGTGGTAGTTCCTGAAATGTAAAAAACAAGGCCACTCCCCAGATGGATTAATGATCACAAAGAGAAGTCAGATGCCCTTGGCCAGAGTGGGTCAATGCTTCGACTCCCAGCTCCTGGCTTCTGTCTCTCCATGGAGACAACCAATCAATGCCCCTCCGGGAGCCCACTGCTGGAGCATTCCCCTAGAAGCTTACTTCCAGATCTTTTTGAGTTATAGCCAACCAAACTGAAGAAAATAACTAGTCATAAGCCTTTCTTTAGGTCCCAGAAATGGAGGCCAGCTTTCTAAGTCTAGGATAATGGCTCAATTCAGGACAACTCTGACTTAAGCAAAGTCACCATGAACCACCCTCTGCTCTATAGTGTCTTCACTGCCCCTATCAGTAGGAGAAATTACCTTCTTCTTTTATTCATTTTTTTTTCTTGTCACCCACATTCTAGAACTCTGTTGTCCAACACCATAGCCACTAGCCAAATGTGGCTTTGTAAATTTAAAACTTTTTAATCATATAAGATTGTAAAAATCAATTCCTCACTTGCACTAGCCACACTTCATGGGCTTGAAAACCACACATGGCTAGTTGCAAACATATTAGACAGCAAAGATCTAGAACATTTCCATCACTGTGGAAAGTCCTAATGGACAGACCAGCTCTGGAAGAAAAGTTAAACCCTAAGCCATGTTTTAATCATGAATTGAGAAATTCAGCAGATTATAACCAGTATAAGTGTTAGTGAAATGGAAAATAACAAAATATATCATATTAAACACAGAGTAAGAATTCCTTAGGAAAATTTGTTTATATGTATGTATATCCCAGGTTGTATTATAAATTATATTTCTTATTATATGTCACAGTTTTTTAAAAAATTTAAAAGCTTATGCATAGTACCTATAATATAGTATAGGCTCAAAATGCTTGTTGAATCTATCAATAAATGAAATGTTTTATAGAGTTTATCTGATTTAATTTACTCCCACTACACCCCTGTGAGGTAGGAATAATTATGCCTATTTTAAAGAAGAGAAAATTAAGTTTATGGGAGTTAAGTGACCCATACAGATGATACAACTTAAAAGTGTTGGAATTAAGGGTCAAATCTGAGTCTCATGGATTGGAGATAGTAGGATCTAAAGCACGGTTGCCTTGCTCTCAAAGCACTGGACATGGCTGGTTCTCCTAAGGTGGGATGCGATGAAGAACCTGGAGAGAACTGAGGGGAAATCTGGCACTGGGAAATGGGAGAAGGAGGAAGAGTTTTGAAGACAGCGGAGCAGCCAGGGAGAACCTCAAGAAGGAAGAAGAGATGTCAGAAAGGAGGGAGTGGTCAATGACAGAGTGGCCCAAATGTCAGGGTGGGGAGAAGACTGGAAATTCCAGTAAATTCAGCATTGAGGAGGTTGTCGAAGATTTTGGCAAGAATCATTTCAATGAAGCAATAGGTTCAGAACCTACCATTGAAGGCTGAAGGGCAAATGGCAGGTAACTACAGGCAACCTGCAGAAAGTTCAGCTGCACATAGGAAGGGATAAGGTGCAGTCAAAGCAGAGATTCTGCTTCCTTATTTACTTTCAGAATAGGATCTGCTGAGCACAGTTCCCAGATCACAGTTCACAGATGTGAACAGAGAGGCTGATACAAAGAGACAGGGTGATGAAAGGAACAGACTTCCTGAGCAGGTGGACGGTGATGGATTCCAAGTGAGAGATGGACCGAAAACCGCTTCCATTTGACAAGGAGGAAGGGAGGAAAGGGAACGCAGGTAGAGACTAACCCAAAGCAGGACAATCATTGCAGGAGCTCCTCTCCCATGGTCTCTTCTTTATCGGGGAAGCAGGAGGAGAGGCCTCGTGCTAGGAATGGAGAGCAAAAACAGGTGTGTGAGGGGCACCTGGGTGGCTCAGTGGGTTAAAGCCTCTGCCTTCGGCTCGGGTCGTGATCCCAGGGTCCTGGGATCGAGCCTCACATCGGGCTCTCCGCTCAGCAGGGAGCCTGCTTCCCTTCCTCTCTCTCTGCCTGCCTCTCTGCCTACTTACTTGTGATCTCTGTCTGTCAAATAAATAAATAATCTTAAAAAAAAAAAAAAAACAGGTGTGTGAGGAAACAGTATTTTTTTAAAAAGCCTTTATCTACATTCAGATGTGCACAAACCCTCAAAAACCTATTCATAGTTGCCCTAAATCAGAGATCCAAAACTTTCTATTATCACAGCACCTTCAAGAGTGGAAATACAAAATGCTGAGAGAAGCACACTCCAACAGGCTGAAAACAAAAGACAGAGCTGCTGGGCGAAAGCCGGACTGGAGGGCAGCACGGAGAAACCCCGGGGAAGCTGGAGCCTGTGAACATTTAGTGACACCAGTCAGCAAACTTCCTGGAAATGTTTGGACAATCTCTTAATCTAATCAAAACATTTAAGACATCAGACCTTCAGCAGTAAGAACCTGACCTCATCCCTCCTATGAACACGAAAAGCTGAAAGAAATGAACCTCTAGCCAAGAGCAGCAGAAAAAGAGAATAAATGTAGTCATTTTTGTGGGCTATATCATCTCCTCAGGTACGTTTGCACCCTTTGTGTACCTCCCTAAGAGTACCTGCGCATGGGCAGTTAACAATCATGCACTTACAGGTGCATATAGAGGAATAGAGGACAATGTTACTATTATAAATTTTATTTGAAGTTAGATAAAGAGGAGCCTTTCGTATTCCAAAAATTCAATGCAGTCTACCTCCTGAGTAGGAAACAACCCAGTTCTTCCTCACTGGGTGTTTCTTTCCTGTCTATCTCCTTGACTACCCATACAGCACACTTTACTTCTGGACACCCAATGTGTGGGAGGTTTTATCCATATCAGGTAGTTCTCCAGCCCCAGCTGGGTGCCCTCTGATTTCACTCCATTTTGACAGTCTCTATCCGGAGGTAGCATCAGATCCCACAAGGTCAGGACTCAGTCCCACCAGACTGTCCCCACTTCAGATGCCAGTCATGAGTCCAGGCTGTCACCCGTGCTTGTGACCTATTGACCCTAAAGCTGAGGTTCCCAGAACCCCCACCTCGGATTCAATTCATTCGCTAGAGTGGCTCACAGAGCTCAGGAGAACAGTTTATTTACATTTACAGGTTTATCATAAAAGGATATGATAAAGGATGTAGAGGAACATTCAGATGGAAGAGACACTTAAGGCAAAATATGTGGGGAAGGCTCTGAGCTCCCATGTCCTCTCTGAGTGCACCATTCTCCCGGGACCTCCACCTGTTCGCCAACCCAGAAGCTATCTGAACCCCATACAACTAGGTTTTATGGAGGCCTCCTCAAGTAGGCATGACCAACTATTCATTCTACTTCCAGCTCCTCTCCATTCTTTTAAAATTCCAAGCTCTAATCATGGTCTTGTCTTTCTGATGATGGCTCCCATCCAAGAGCCAAGCAGGACCCATCCAGCATCCCCTCATTGGAACAAAAGATGCTCACAGTACTCTTATCACATAGGAATTTATAAGGGTTTTAGGAGTCCTATGGCAGGAACAGGTCAAAGACTAAATATTAGAACAAAAGAGGTGCCTAGTACTCTTATAACTTGGGAAATTACAAAGGTTTTCGGAGCTCTGTGCCAGGAATGGGGGCAGAGACCAATATATATATTTTTTCTATTATTTTACACCTTCAAAAACCTGTTCGGGGGATACCTGGGTGGCTCAGTTGGTTAAGCAGCTGCCTTCGGCTCAGGTCATGATCCCAGTGTCCTGGGATCGAGTCCCACATTGGGTTCCTTGCTTGGCAGGGAGCCTGCTTCTCCCTCTGCCTCTGCCTACCACTCTGTCTGCCTATGCTCGCTCTCTCTCTCTCTATAACAAATAAATAAATAAAATCTTAAAAAAAAAAAACACAAAACCTGTTTGGTTGTTCTAAATCAAACTTCTGAAACTTCCTCCATCACAGGTAGGGATATAATAGAAATACAAAATATTGAAAGGAAAACCCTTCCTAATGGCCAAAACCATCCTTGTTGTTTTTCTTTATCTAAGATGTTTGTCTTCTCCACTAATACCACCATGCTCATAGCCTCTCACTCCAGCTCCCTTTCTTCCAGTAAGTCAATTTTCTCCTCTTCCCATAAGACTCTTAACATCCCCTCCCAGAGCCCTCCCATGTCTTGATTGCAAACACATTGGCAATGGGAGGACACACTACCTTGTGCAGTCACACCCTGTGTGGGTCAGGGATGCCCAGAACATAAAACTCAGTAAGTATGCAAAAGGGCCCCACATCTCTCTTGGAGGGAAAGTTGGATCCCTCTCTCACATCCCACACCCACAAAAAATTCCAGATAGATCAGTATTTAAAGGAAAAGGGAAACTCTGATAAAACGAGGAGGGGAAAGGATGGAGAATATTTTAATAACCTCAAGATGAAGAAGGCCTTTTTAAATTTTGCCATAAAACCAAGAAGCTACAAAAACAATGGTTGATGGATTCAACTACATAAAAGATGTTTAAATTTCTGTATATCTCAGAATACCATGAGTAAGGAGGGAGGAGCAAGATGGCAGAGAAATAGGAGACCTAAATATTATCAGGGACCAGAAGTTCAGCTACATAGTTATCAAAACTATTCTGAACAGTTACAAACTCAACAGAAGAGAGAAGAGAAAAAGGGCAGCAATTCTAGGAACAGAAAATCAACCACTTCCCAGAAGGTAGAACCTGTGGAGAAGTGAATCTGAGGCAACATTCAGGAAGATAGACTGCAGGGGGGAGGGAGGGGCCAGCTCCCAGCAAGTGGTAGAGCAGCAAAGCACAAAATCGGAACATTTAGAAGTCTGCTTCACTGAGGGAGGTCACTCCAGAGGCTAAGTGGGGGTGGGGGTGGAACCCTCATGGGGACAGTGTGGTCTCAGGACCCATAGGGCCACAAAGAGACGAGGGGTGTCTGAGTGTGGCAGAGCTCCCAGGTATTGGAGCAGGGAAGCCAGCTGCAGAGACAGAGCCAAGGAGTGGGCTCTCAGCTCAGGATTACCTTAAATGGTGATCCAAGGCACAGTTGGACCACTGCTCTTCAGGCAGGGACCCTACAAGTGGCAGATCTGGGGAGACGTACCTTCCTCATCCCAGAGGAGTGGCACATGAGCACACTGCAGGAATAGGCTGGGTTTGGAGACTCCAAACGGGGCCATGCGCCTATGATAGAAATGTTTAGTCACAGGCCAGGTGAGCTTGGAGTGTGGACGGAGACCAGAAAGATCGGAGGGATTGACTGCTTTTCTCTGAAGGCACATTGAGGAGTGAGGCCCCGAGCTCTCAGCTCTTCTGGGCTGGAGACTGGAAGGCCACCATTTTCATTCCTGTCCTCTAAAGCTGTACGGAAAGCGTTCAGGGAACAAAATCCTTTGAAAACCTGAAAGCAAACCTGAGTGGGTTATTTAGCCCAGCCCCTGGCAAGGGCAGCACAATTCCGCCTCGGGCAAAGATATTTGAGAATCACTGTAACAGGTCGCTCCCCCAGATCATCAAGAACATCCAGCCAAGACCAGGTTCACTGATCAATGAGAACTGTGGAACTCCAGAGCTTAGATGAAAGCAACACATAGAATTCATGGTTTTTTCCCCCATGATCCTTTGGTCGTTGAAAATTAAATTTTTTTTTACTTTTTCTTACTCCATTTTTAAAAATTTTTCCTCTTTACTATTTTAACATTTTTAAACTATTTTATCCTATCAATATCTTTTTTGGAATCTTCTTTCATTTTCATTGTTATAGTCATATTTTATCCCTTCAGTGTATTAAACCTTATGTTTATGTGCATGTGTGTGTGTGTGTGTGTGTGTGTGTGTATAGCTTTTTTTTTTAATTTGGGGATAAAATTTCCTCTAATAGATCAAAATATACCCTAAATATAGCACATGGCTTTGTTTCAGTGTCCAGCCTGATCACATTCTTTCCTCTTTTTTTTTCTTTTTTCAACCAACGTCTTATCTAATTAATTCCTTTCATCTCTACAGTCATATTCCATCCCTTCATCATGTTTAACCTTATTTTTTTGTGTGTATATATATATATATATATATACATATATATATATATATTT
>ML110085.1:44886-66337 GCA_003697995.1 Taxidea taxus jeffersonii | reverse complement strand
CTAGCTTGGGATCTTTTGGAAGGAGAGGGAAATTCTTAGAATTCAAGAGCAGAAATGTATCTAAGGTCCAGGAACGTCTGGGGCTGGTACCTGGAAACTCTGGGGAAACCAGGTGACATTTATTTTCTCTTTTACTCTGCTCTCTTCTTTTTACCTCTACTACACCTCTCTCTCCCACCTCTCCCTCTCTCTCCCCATCCCTCTCCTCTACTACATCTCCCCTGGCCACATGTGTGCACATACACATTTCTGTCTCCTTCCATATTCTCATTTCTCTCCTTTCCTCTTTCTTTCCCTTCCCCACTTTCTCATAGCAGATGTCTCATTCCCCCATCTTGGGTGGGGTGCCTCCTGTGGCCGGGACAACTGAGACAGTGAGGTGCAGGTTGGGTGGGGATATAGGGAGAGCCATGTCTTACAAGCATGCCTTCCAGGACTCACTGCTATAGTGGGGGGCACAGCAGGTGATAGGAGAAGAGAGGGTGTTGTCAGCGTGAGCTGGGAAGACCCTCCAGACCCTGTTCCTCTAACCCCCAGGGGCTGGCCATCGCCATATTTATCATCAGTTCCAAAAGCAGTCTTCAGCTCTTCCAATGTTTGTCCTCCCTCGGTCATCCAGCCAGCATTCCCTGAGAACCTGCCAAGGGCCACATGCTGTTCCACACACTGGGATTGCAGCCTTGAGGGTGGTATTCGTGGTCTGGCAGAAGGAGGCAGACCAACCATAAACACATAAACAGAAATAGGTCACGATGAGTCCAAGGATGAAAATACACCAGACAGATATGATGGGGTGAATGGGGCCACCTTGGTGTTGGGAAGTGACACTTACCAGAAACCTGGGACAAGAAGCAGACAGCAGAACAAAGACTTGGGAAGAGCAGAGAGGAGGCCGTGTGGCTAGGACACGCACATCCCAGTGAGTCTGGGTCCAGGGCAGGAGGGCGGCTGCTCCTGCTGTTCCGCTCCCCCGCCCCCATCAGGAGACCCAGGGGACAGGAGTTGAGCTTGGTCCCTCCACCTGCCCCCTCTGCCAGCTCATCGCATCTCCCAGGCCCGGTGCTCTGAACAGAGCTGAGAGCTCAGCTTCTCCACCGGTAACACCAATCCCTAATCCACCCAGGAAGAGCTGCCTCTCCCTGTCCTGGCTCTATCCACCATCACTTTCCCCCCTTCTCCCCGTGTTTCCAGTGGGGGAAACCCCTGATGCAAGTCCAGGGTCCACAGCTTCAACCTGTCTGAGCCCCTACCCTTTGTGTCCGCCCTCACTGACTTCCCTTCCCCACACAGCTCGGTGAGTCCCTGTCTCGCAAGTCCTGCTGTGACTCACCCTTCCTGCCCCCAGCTGCACTCTGGGTCTCTCTGCTGGTCCTCCTCAGTGGTCTCAGACCTGCTTCTCTGAGCTGCCAGCCTCTCCTGTGCCACTAACCCCCCACCTGGGCCCAACCCCTCCGAAGTTCCCCAAGGCCCAGCTAGTGCCCGGCTGCCGTGTTTAATGAAACTTTCGTAAGGGCTGAGGGTGACATGAGTGATTGCAAGACAAACAGATCGTAGGAAACTGAAAATTTACTAGCCAGGGAAGGCAATATCCACCTCAAGTCATAGCTGCCCCTGCCCCTGCCCCTGCCCCTGGGAGACTGACCGAAAGGGAGACACCATGTCATGACTCAGGATAATGCAGCCTCCTGTGATGTCAGCCTCAGGCCAAGATGGGTTCTGGGCTTTACCTGATAATCCAAGTCCCCCAAGGGACCCCTGCCCCCAGGAGCTTCTCCCCGGCACTCACAAACACTCTCTGGGGGTTCCTGCAGCAGGGAGCTGGGCTGAGGGAGACACGAAGCTGAGGTCAGCAGTCTTTCCATTCGCCAGTCGGTGAGTGTGCCCGGAGGGGCTCCCGTCTCTAATTCCTGCAAAGGCCCAGTGTTAACAGCATTTCGGGGAGATAAATTCCATGGCCCACTCCCAGTCAGATTTTTCAGAAGAGAACAGATACTCAGATAAAAGAAAATTGTGCTGATAGGTTTTTTCCTGACATTGTGGGAAGCTGAGATGAAAAGCTAATGGTAGGAATAATACCCCAAAATGTTGATATTATTTATAACTTCATATAAGCCCTCTAAATCCTTGGGGGAAAGAAAGTATCTTCTATCATATCCTCTTTTCTTTTTAAAAAATGATTATTTTATTTATTTGAAAGAGAGAGCATGAGCAGAGGGAGAGGGAGAAACAGGCTCCTCGCTGAGCAGGGAGCCCGTGTTGGGGCTCGATCCCAGGACCCTGAGATCATGACCTTGGCCAAAGTCAGACACTTAACTGTCTGAGCCACCCAGGTGCCTTTGTCATACAGTCTTTTCAAACAACAAACACATTTGAGGATCTCTCTCTCACACAGGAAAGTAAGCTGCAAATATTACATTTTTTGAAATTACCACATACCTAACTAGCTTTTCAAAACAAGCTTGTGTTCAACCTGTTAGCTGTATTTATTCCATACAGGAACATTCCAGAGTTTAAGTTTATTCTGAGAATTTCTCCCAGGAGGAACACATCCATACTCACACCTGGAGAAGGGAAGGGGAGCATGATGGGCCTGGGTAAGTGGAGGGGGTGGGGAACCCCTGCTTGAGGCCACTTTCTCTCTCAGGGCATCACCACTGGCTATAGATTCTACAGCTGTGCTCTCTGGCCTGTGTAAACTCTGGGCCTGGATGACCATCTGGGGCATATCTGCTAATGCGAGTATCAAACCAGGTGGTTGGGGTGAGGCTGGTCCCCGCATGTGTCTGGGAAGGAGGCCCCCCAGGGCCTACCATCTCTCCCTCAGGTACTCTGTGGAAACAGCATCAGCAGCCCTTTGGCTGTTTCTTTCTCCTTTTAAGCCACTCTCCTTAGGAAGGAGAATTCAGATTTTGCCAGGTCTCCCTCCTTCCAAAGCTCCCACAGGCTGGCCATGGCTATTAATGTTCCCTAAATTAATTTTCTATTTTTCCCCTTTTCTCCTGATGCGTTCTTAACCAACAGCACCTTTCCTCCCTTCTTACCATATAAATGCCACAGAATCCTCAGGATTCAGTTGAAGTGCCACCTCCTTTGTGAGGTCTCGGTGAACGACACTCCACTTAGCATGAAGTACTCCCAGGATACTCCAATGGTGATTCATATTAGCAACTTACTGCCTCTAGATTTTGCTTTACAGTGAGTGAGATTCACGTCTTCTCTCTTGACTGTGAAGCCCTTGAGGTCTGAGATTACGTTTCCTCCCCAGGCTGAAAAGCAGGGGCTTTCATTGTTCTCTCAGTTGATGTATTTAACTGACAGGAGCTCATTGCTGGACCTTCACTACAGATGGTGACTGAGCCTTTCCTCTGTGGTCCATAAAGAAGTTTCTAGCATGTGGTGGTCAATAGGCAGGAGGGGACTGGTCTGTGTGAGAGTCCCAAGCAAGGGTTGAGACACCGGCAGTCTGCATCTGGCTCTTCAACGTGGGTAGAAGCATCCAGAGGAGGGGGCAAGTTACCCACACATGCACCAGGCTGAGTGTGCCTACCTACCATTGTTAGGAAATGAGAGCTAGAGGATACTGGGATCTTGCTCTTTAGCCAGAAAATGCCTACCATCCATAAGTGGTGATATCCTGGAGTCAAGATCATGAGGGAACAGATTGAGCCTCCATTTTATTGTATAGTAAACACTGGTGAATTGGGAGGCAGATAGATGACTCTTCATTCATTGTCTCTTTGGTATTTATGCTTATAGCTCTTCATTATTTTTCAGAGCTCCATGTGTCCCTTTTTAGGAAATGCTGAATTTAAATACTCTGGTCCTGTTTGAGGACCAGCCAAATAGAGTTATCAGGAGCCAAAGCCAGCCGCCTCCTCCCCATCTTCACTGACCCACACTTGTGTAGGGCCAGCATGAACGAGGACTGTGAAGGCAAGAGGGATGCTTCAGCTGCTCCTACGTGGTCACTCCGCCCCGGGTTCCTGCTCTCCTGTGTGCTCTCCCGTCCAGCCTCTGCACTGCTTGCAGGCTCCAAGTCCTAAAACACAAATCTGGCCATCTCCTCCCCTACTCCAGTAGCTGCCCTTTGTTCAGACCAAGATCAGGTTCCCTTTCCTCCCATTCCTGGTCCTCTGTGACCCTGCCTCCATCTCTCCCTTGTACTTTATTTTGAAGCCATGCCCAGTTTCTGGTGGTCTGCTTCATGCTTTTCATTCACCTCCATGCCCTTCCTCCTGCTTTGCCTTCTTTTCATGCTGTCCTCTCTACCTCTTTACGTGGCCAGATCCAGCTCTTCTTTTAAGCATCTCCTCAGCTGTCATCTTCTTCAGGAAGCATTCTTCAGATCGTCCTGCTATGAGTTCAGTGTCTTTTGTACATGTTCTCTCCCACTGGTACCCTGGCCTACCCCTACCATAGCGTTTGGTGCCCCTTGATATTATCCGTGTTCATGTCATCCACAGCCCACCCAGCTGCTCCTTGAAGATAGCAATTATTATTCATTGTTGGTTTAACCAGTACCTGACAGAATGCCTGGCACAAAGTCAGCATTGAATAAATTCTTGTTGGATAGAATTCCACTTTCTTCCATCTTACAACTTAGAAAATGAGTTGATTTGTTAGATGGACTCTACATGTCATATTTTCAGAACTATAGCTATAGTGGTTCTGTTAATGTGTAAAAATAACCCAGGGCTAGCTCGCTCTGAAAGCCAATGAAGTTCCATTTTCTTGAAGACCAGATGAGCTCTACCTTCCTTCTAGCACTCAGTTCTCCAAGTGCAAGTCAGCACCCATGAGAATGACCACAGTGCCCAGTCTTTGTTCAGATGGGATTTGTGGCAACAAAAAAGCCCACACAGTTCTCAAAAGGGTCTGGGCAGGGAATCATCTTAGTTTAAAAACTGGTCGGAAGAACCATGACTATCTTCTCCAGAATTTCTTCATGTTTGGGCTCCTCATGCTGGCTGCTTATCTCCACAATCTTTCAAGATGCCTCTTCACACTATTTGCATCATTTATTGTTGATATTGTGGCATTCTGTTCATGTGGTGCTCAATCAGGTTTCCTTTAAAACAATCACCTTGCAGAGGGATGGGGCGAATTCAGTCATTTATTTATTTATCAACAAATATTGATTGAGTACCTATGATGGGTATACATCTGTGAGAAAAACAGACAAAAATTCTTGCCCAATTGAGCTTATATTCTGGTGGGAAAACCAGGAAATAAACATAATAAATGAGCATATTATGTGTTGCTGAAGGTAATAATCACTAACTAATGAAAAGAAAAATGCAATAGGGCAAGTAAGGGGGACCAGAAGTATCATAGTGGGGTTTTTGTTGTTGATGGTGGTGGTTAGTTGGTTGGTTGGTTGGTTGGTTAGTTTTTTTAAAGGGGGGAGATGATAATCTTCATAGAGTTGTTGTAGGTCTCATGGAGAACTGAAACATTTGAGTAAACAGTTGAAGGAGATGAGGGAGGAAGCCATGTAAGTATGCAGGCTAAGAGGTGGCCAGTACAAAGACCTTAGGGACATTTGTACAAGGAGTCCTTAGAATGATGTGGGGGATACAGAGTGAGGTAGAAAGTAGGAGATGAGATCAGGAAAATTAACAGGCATGTAGGGCTCAGATTACATAAAACCTAATAGGTCTTTATAAGGATTCTGGCTCATACTCTGAGAGAAGAGGAAGCTGTTGCAGGATTTTATAGAGAGATGTGACATGACCTGAGGTTATAACTGATTCCTTTGATTCTGTTTTGAGAATAGACCATAGGGGGCAGGTCTGGAAGGGGGGAGATCACTAGGAGTCTACTGCTGTTATCCAGATGGAAACTGTAGAGGCTTGGACTGGTATAAAAGTGGGGTAGTGATGAGAAGTGGTTACATTCTGGATACATTTTTGGAAGGAGACCAAATAGGATTTCAGGATGTAGGGTATGACAAAGAGAAGTGGAGGATGATTTCAACATTTTAGGCCTGAGCAGCTACAAGTGAGCTGAGGAAGACAGCAGGTAGAGCATCTGTGCAGGGCAATCAGAAGTTGGACCTACTGAGTTTGAGGTGTCTGTTGGATATCTATAGGGAGCCATCAAGTGGAAGTTAGATGCAAAAATTAGGAGTTCCAGAGAAAGGTCAAACAGATGTAAAGATGGTGACATATAAATGGAGAAGAGAAGAGGTCCAAGGACTAAAAACTGGGACATTCCAATACCTAAAGGTAGGTAAAAGAAGAGAAATCAACAGAGACTGAGAAGGAGAAAATCACTGAAGTTGTAAGAAAACTAGGAGCGTCTGAAGACAAGAGAGAAGATACTGTTTCCAGGAGAAGGAAATGATTGGATCTCAGATGTTGCCAAGAGGTCAAATAAGATGAGGACTGAGAACTGACTTTGAGTTTATCCATGTGCTGGATATTGGTGACATGGGATACTGGGTTGATGGTGTCCTCCCAAGTTCTTATCTGTACAGAAACTTTTGGGGGAGTAGAATCTTTGCAGATACATTCAGTTACCTTAAAATGACATCATACTGGGGACGCCTGGGTGGCTCAGTTGGTTAAGTGGCTGCCTTCGGCTCAGGTCATGATCCCAGCATCCTGGGATCGAGTCCCACATCGGGCCCCTTGCTCGGCAGGGAGCCTGCTTCTCCCTCTGCCTCTGCCTGCCTCTCTGTCTGCCTGTGCTCGCTCTCTCTCTCTCTCTCTCTCTAACTAATAAATAAAATCTTTAAAAAAAATTTTTTTTTTTAAATGACATCATACTGGGTTAGGGTGGATCCTAAATCCAAAGAATAGTGTCCTCAGAGTAAGAAGACCATGTGGTGAAGACCAGAGCCAACACGGGGAATGCAGGGCAACGGGGGAACAGAGATTGCAGTGTGCGGCTACCAGCCAAGGATCGCCGGCAACCACCGGGAGCCAGGAGGAGGCGAGGAAGGATTCTTCTAGAAAGTCTTTAGAAAGAGGACGGCCCCACTGACACCTTAAATTCAGACTTCCGGCTGCCAGAACGGGGAGAGAATAGATTCCTATTGTAAGCCACCCAGCTTATTGTATTTTGTTATGAAAACCCAAGGACCCTGATGTACTTGGTGCCTTGACTTGCGCTGCTGTAACAAAACAGCGTAGACCGGGGCTTACACAATGGGCATTTATTCCTCACAGATCTGGAAGCTGGAGGTCAAAGGTCAGGGTACTGGCATGGTTGGGTTCTGGTGAGGACTCTCTTCCTGACTTTCCTGACTTGCAGATGGCTGCTTTCTCCTGTGTGCTCACATGGCAGGTGGAAAGACAGCAAGCACCAGCTCTCTGATGTCTCCTCTAAGGGCTCAAAGCCCTTCATGAGGGCCCTACTCTCAGGACCTCATCTCACCCTGGTCACCCTGCAAACGTGCCATCTGCAAACACCATCTCTTTAGAGGTTAGGGCTACAACATATGAATTTTGTGGGGTACACAGTTCATTCCATAGCACTCGATAAAACAGTCATTTTACATTTCTGTACCTTCATTTCCTCATCTGTAAAATGGGGATAATAATAGTATAACCACCTCATAAAACTGTGGTGAGGAACAAGTGAATTAATAGATGTAAAAGTCTTAGAATTCATACCAAGTGCTATGTAATATTAACTATTACAGTGATTGATAAATCCCATCATTGTTTTGAAATTAAAACACTCATTTTCACTTGTTCTTTGTTTAATTCTCAATTAGCTCATTAACTGGACAGATTATATTTCCCTAAACTGCTAAACACTAATTTCACACTTAATCAAATTTCTTAAATGTTCTAAATTAAAGAAAAAACCTTACAGTCTAGCAAAGAAAATTCTCCTAATATTTAAGCACTGTCTTAGCAATCGATTGGCTAAATTCCCTAAATATTTCAAACTGAAGCCACAAATTTAAAGTGTGATTATGTCCAACACTACAAACATTGGACACAGTGGGTGTTAAACAGAATCATTTTCAAGCACTGTTAACTCTTTATTTTTTTAAATAAATTTTATTTTTTTTAAGCAGTTTTATGTTCATACAGAAAAACTGAGTAGGGAGTATAGAGAGTTCCCAGGACACCTGGGTGGCTCAGTCATTTGGGCCACTGCCTTCGGCTCGGGTCATGATCCCAGGGTCCTGGGATCGAGTCCCACATCGGGCTCCTTGCTCGTCGGGGAGCCTACTTCTCTCCCCGCCTCTGCCTGCCACTTTGCCTGCTTGTGCTCTCTCTCTCTCTCTCTGACAAATAAATAAATAAATAAAATCTTTTAAAAGAAAGTATAGAGAGTTCCCATATAATCAGTGTTTCCACATACAGACATCCTCCTTGCTGTCAGCATCCCCCACCAGAGTGGTACAGTTGTTACAGTCGGTGAACCTGCATTGACATATCAGTATCACCGGAAGTCTGTAGTTTACATCATGATCCACTCTTGATGTTGTTCATGCTCTGCGTTTGCACAAACACACACTGACATGTATCCATCACATAACAGCATGTGTCATACCGAGTATTTTCACTGCCTTTAAGATTTTCGGTCAAGCACTGTTAACTCTTATAATGCAAATATATTAAAAAATCTTATGCATAGAGATTAAATTACCTTAAGCATTTCAGCATCTTAGAAAATAAATTTGTAAACTTGGCATATTAGATTTTCCTGAGCATTTAAAGGTTAAGTAAATGTAACTAGTCAAGTTATCCTAAATATATCTATTAAAATCATAAATCCAGTAGTTTTACTGTATCATATTATTAAGCACTAACCTTAAAAACATAAAACGGAATTTTGACCACAAAATGTGTTATTGCAAATTTAAATAAAGATAATAAATAAATAATATAACCTACACAAAAGCATTATTACTTCACATTTAGAATTCTTGTTTGTTATACCTCTCTCTTGTTACAAAGTTAATTTTCCCAAGAGCAGGAAGAGAATTATCAGTTCTTCAGTAGCAACTGAGAGTACAGATGACCACTCGGAGGTCTGACTCCCCAATTACAAAGGGAGGATACCTGTGCACAGACATGGGAAAGGGCTGGATTACTCCCTGGAAAATTTCACCAGAGCTGTGCATTCACAAGGCAAGTCCCTTCTTCTAGTAGGCCTCTGCCAGATGTGCTGTCAGTAGGAGATAACATCAGCCTTTTTTTTTTTTTTTTTTTTTGACAGAGAGAGCGAGAGCACAGGCAGACAGAGAGGCAGGCAGAGGCAGAGGGAGAAGCAGGCTCCCTGCCAAGCAAGGAGCCCGATGTGGGACTCGATCCCAGGACGCTGAGATCATGACCTGAGCCGAAGGCAGCTGCTTAACCAACTGAGCCACCCAGGCGTCCCAACATCAGCCTTTTTTAGTGGGATTTCATTTCACGATCCAGTGCCTCTTGTATATTCTAGGAATATTTCAACATTCACCCTGACCAGTTGTTTTTATAACTTTTTTGCTTTTTTTTAAAAATTTTTCAAATTTAATTTCTTTTCAGTGTAACAGAATTTATTGTTTATGCACCACACCCAGTGCTCCATACAATACGTGCCCTCCATAATACCCACCACCAGGCTCCCCGCCTTCCCACATCCCTCGCCCCTTTAAAACCCCTTTAAAGATTGTTTTTCAGAGTCCATTGTCTCTCATGGTTCATCTCCCCCTCCAATTTCCCTCAACTTCCTTCTCCTCTCCATCTCCCCATGTCCTCCATGTTATTTGTTATGCTCCACAAATAAGTGAAACCACATGATAATTGACTCTCTCTGCTTGACTTATTTCACTCAGCATAATCTCTTCCAGTCCCGTCCATGTTGGTACAAATGTTGGGTATTCATCCTTTCTGATGGAGGCAAAATACTCCATAGTATATATGGACCACATCTTCCTTATCCATTCGTCCGTTTAAGGGCATCTTGGTTCTTTCCCAGTTTGGCGACCGTGGCCATTGCTGCTATGAGCATTGGGGTACAGATGGCCCTTCTTTTCACTTCATCTGTATCTTTGGGGTAAATACCCAGTAGGGCAATTGCAGGGTCATAGGGAATCTCTATTTTTAATTTCTTAAGGAATCTCCACACTGTTCTCCCAATTGGCTGCACGAACTTGCATTCCCAACTTTTTTCCTTTTTTTTTTTTTTTAAAGATTTTATTTTTTATTTGAGAGAGAGAATGAGAGTGAGCAAGCATGAGAAGGGGGAAGGTCAGAGGGAGAAGCAGATGCCCTGCTGAGCAGGGAACCCTATGCAGGACTTGATCCCCGGATTCCAGGATCATGACCTGAGCTGAAGGCAGTCGCTCAACCAGCTGGGCCACACCAGCACCTGAGCTTTTTTCCTTTTTCATCCCTGATTTGGGTAGATGAAATTCTTCATGAGTGTGTACAAACACACCCACACACACACGCTCTGTTTCTCCCTGCCACTACCCCATAGTGGTACAGTAAAGTTTCTCTCTTTTTTTTTTTTTTAAGATTTTATTTATTTATTTGAGAAAGAGAAGGATTGAGCACCAGTGGGGGAAGGAAGATGGAGAAGCAGACTTCCTGCTCAGCAGGGAGCCCGATGCAGGGTTCGATCCCAGGACCCCGGGATCATGACCTGAGCCAAAGGCAGACACTTAACCAACTGAGCCACCCAGGGGTCCCTACAGTCCAGCTTCTTGATGAGACTTCAGTTACTCTCTTTTCTTTTTCACAGTGTCCTGTGTTTCTCTGGTCCTTGACTGTAACCACAAGCTCTTCAAGAGTAGGGTGGGCGGCGGTCATCTCTGGGTTTCTAATGGTCCGCACATTTGCCTGGTGCTCAACAAATCTTTGCAGAATGAATTAATGAGTAAATGTAATAAATTCTAAACTTGGAGTAAAAAACTCCAAATATACAACTCCACCAGGTAGAGTAATTGTTGCCTTGCAGCAATTCCCTGATTTGCCCCACCCTCTGAAAACTCTGACAGCACCCCCTGCTGTGAACCTTTTTAATGACCCCTCACCTACAGCCACTTTTTGCTTGTTTCTGAGGAGCTTCTCAGTATCAGTATACGTGTCACACACACCAACACTCACCACCTTTCCCCTGAAGGTTGACTTGACAGTGGGTCTTAGCACTTTCCTACACAGTCTGGACTATTCCAAGTTACTCTCTGAATTGAAAATCCTTTTTGGAAAGATGCTGTAATGGAGTTGGGGGGGCAATAACTTGCCATCCTGGGCATGGTCCTCAAAGCGTACATTTAGAGCCATAAACACACAACGGCAGATGCTGGCTCTACCGTTCACTACCTTTGTTATTTGGCCTTTCTCGGACTCAGCTCTGTAAGAATGTAAGTGTAGTGTCCATCACAGAGGTCCAGGTGAGCACCGAACGAGATCAGCTATGCAAAGCGCTTAGGGTGGAGCAGAGTGCTCCACACAGAGTAGCTGTTACCCAAGTGGACTCTCCTTTTCCAGCTGTCGCCCCAGTCCCTGACTGACAGTACAGTCACATTCACACTTCTTTAACAGGATTCTTAAAGGGATGAGGGACAATGAAGAACAAGAATGCCCTCTTTGGAGAAAGAAAAAGAAGCTAATCAGATTCTAAACAGGGGGAGGGGGGAAGGGGGGAGAGAAGGGGTGGGCATGAGGATTCCTCATATATTTTGCAAAGCTGGGTTAAGTAATAGTCAACAAAATCATGAGATTTTTTATGGTTTCTAAATAAAAATTTAAAATGTGTGTGTAACAATAATGAGCCCATATAAGATTGAATCATGTAATGAGTCACTTCAATTTCTGACAAGCTTCTTAGTTCAAAGCCCTTAGATACTTCCTGTAATCAAAACCCATTTTCAAATTCACAGGAAGATATTATCTAATGATCCACCCAATCTTTTCATGTTCTTAATTTGGGGTCAGTTTCATTGGCCTGTCTCACATCAGCTGTCATTTTTGTGATCGAAATGTCACTTCACATTACAGTTTTCATTGAGACTGTTCTCATCTTTGGTTTCAATTCAATTTAATTCAAACGGGATCTGTATGTCTCGGGACAATTGAATTCACTTCAATTTCCCTCTGTTCTGATAAGATTGTAACCACTATTTCCTATTGATGCCACTGAAGGTCCTGATGCCTTCCAAACCCCTGGCGCTGCCTGGGAGGTCAGATAACAAGGACTCTGCTGCTTCTGCCCCCTGAGATGGGTCTGGTGCCAGCCCTGGAACCAGCTAGGCCAGGCTTCTGGCCACCAGTTGGTACCACCATTGCTCTCTCTGGTGCTGGGGCCACAATCTGTAACCACCCCGTCTCTCCACCGAAACCCTACTGGGTCAGTGCTCTTCTGAACTCTAGAAAATCTTTTCTTAAACCTCAGTTTACAGGAATCTTGGCTGAGAAATAGCCCATTCAGTTATAAGAGTTTGGAAAGGTAATGTACTTTGCTTTTTTTTTTTTTTTTTTTGGTTGGGTTTTTCCAGTCTTTCCCCCCACAGAAAACAGACAGAAGGGGTTGGGCCCCAGCACACTTCACCCATGCCACACTCAAAATTGCTCTTCTCCTGTAACAACTACTTTTTTTCACACCTGAATTGTATATCTGACATGCCCTAGGAGAAATTCATTTCCAAGAAGCTTCTCTTGCAAGACCCCTGATAGAGATGACCCTCACCTTCCACCAGACCTTGAAACTCCTTTGTCCTATCCTCTTGTGGGCTGGCAAAAATATTCTAGAGTCCTGGTGTCACTGTCTAGAGTAGGAAAACAAAGGATACTGGGACCAGCCAGGATCAGAGCCCAGAAAATAAACCCAGCTAAGGAAGAGGGAGACCCAGCTGAAGAAGAAGAGAAGAGGCCCCTCCACACCATTCCCAGGAACTGAGTTTGATTCCAGCTAACTGCATGTACAAGGAAACTCACCAGGTGAGCAAAACCCAGCTATGGGGGTCAAGTCAGAGTATACTATAATTTGGCCCCTGGCAGCATGGTCCCTGCTAATGGTAGCCCTGGGTATGGAGACTGGTAAAACGTTGGCTAGAGTAACAGCCCAGCTCTAAGCAGGCTAAGCAGGCTTCAGATAAGGCCAGAACACATCAGGTACAGAGGTGGCCCCTAAGGCTGGGAATTTGGGGAAAGCCCTACCCAAAGCAGGGGGAAGGAACTGCTCAAATGGAAAGAAGAAACTAAGGTCAGAATAGGGAAGACTGACGTTGGGTGTAGGGCTGAGGGTGCAAATTAGGTACACATGCAGGTCACTAGCTGGTGCAATCCGGAGAAATGGAATAATTAAGTTGGAAGCCAAAAGAGGGCTGTGGCACCTGCTGCATGCTACTGGCTCAGAATAGAGTTGCTTAATGTTGCTTCATCTGATTCAGAGTACCTAGAAAACCAAGGCAGAAGCTCAAATGTACAGACGGGACTTACAGAGTGAATTTAGGAATGATGTAATTGCTGAAGCATAGACTTTGAAGTTAGAAGTCTTGAGTTCAAATCCCAGCTCTGACACTTAGTAACAGTGTGACTTTGGGCAAATTAATCTTTCTGTATCTTTGTGTCCTCCAGTAAAAACCACATAGGTTCTCTGTGGGGCTCTTTCAAGGATTTGTAAAGTTCATATCCTGCTGCCTGGCACATGATAGGTACTCACACACTGAAGGAATATGGTATATGGCTAATAGCAGCACAATGAACTCTTTGGTGGGGCTAAGCCTATGGACATTTTACCTTCCCAGACAAGAAGGACTGAGGGACTGACAAGCTGGCCTGCAGATAGGGGTCTCACCACTGAGAGAAGGGGCTCTGGGAAGATCCTGCCGGATGTGGGTGGTGGGTTGGGAAGGAGGGCCATTCAGAGGGTGCTCCAGAACATTCGCTGGCCTGGGAAGGTCATTTCAAATCCCAGTATAAGACAAATATCCATGCACATTTTCCTTCTAGACTCGAACATTCCCTTTCCCACATCCAGGGGCACACTTCCGAGTTGAGGGGTACAGTCAGGTACGGCTGTCCGTCTGGCTTTCATTACTCACTCTAAGTTAGAGCCTCACGTGTGAACATTTGATCCATGAAATGCAGTCCACATATTCCAGTTCCAAAATGTTTGCGGCTTTCCCGTGGTTAATATATATCTATTTGGTTATTGCTGTGTCCTTGGCAGTGACTCTGGTTTTCTCTCTGGGCTGGCAGCATTAATACCCTTAGTCTGTACTGGAACATGCCCTGAGTTGAAATTAAATGGATGCTGCACTGAGTGTGAAACAGGAGAGATCTGGCTGCTCTAATGCTGGGCTCCCCTGGAAGAGCCCATCCTCACAGCTTGGAAACCAGGAATGGGGGTTTCGCCCCACAGATACCCCATCTCCGCTCCCCAACCTTATGTCCTCCCCTTCTACTCCTCATCCTGATGCCTGCCTGTTCCTCTAGTGAGCCATATACCTCGCCTGCCTTTGTACCTTTGTGCAGGCTCTTTCCTCTACCCCAAATGGCCTTCCCTTCTTCTCTCCTGATAGACTCCCCTTCAGCCTAAATGGCCCAGCTTGACTTATCTTTCGGAGTCCTCTCTATGGACCTCCTCAAGCCCTCTTCCTTCTTTGGTCCTGCGCATTTTCTGCACACCTCTATTACTCAGCTTCTCACCTTGTAACTTCTCCCCCGGTAAGCCCGTTGAAAGTGGGGTATGTGTCTTACTCGTGGCATCTCCAGCATCTGGGGGACACTGTGTCCCCAGCATCTATCACAGTGCCTGGCACTTGTTAACTACACATTAAAAATACATGCACGATTACTACAGCTTTGCAGTATATTTCAAAACCTGAAATTCTGATACATCCAGCTTCGTTCTTCTTTTTTGAGATGGTTTTAGCTATTCGGGGTCTACCGTGGTTTCATATGAACTTTAATATTATTCGTTCTAGTTCTGGGAAAAATGTTACTGGTATTTTGATCGGTATTGCACTGAATCTGTAGATGGCTTTGGGTGGTATGGACATTTTAACATTTAACAATATTAATTCTTCTAGTCCACAAGCACTGGGATATCTTTCCATTTGTTTGTGTTGTCTTCAGTTTCTTTCATCAGTGCTTTCGTTTTCAGAGTGCAGGTCTTTACTTCCTTGGTCATGGTCATTGCTGGATCTTTTATTCTTTTTGGCGTAATTGTAAGGGGAGTGTTTCCTAATTTCTCTTTCTGCTACTTTGTTATTAGTGTATAGAAATGCAGATTTATTTATTTATTAGAGAGAGCACAAGCAGGGGGAGTGGAAGAGGGAGAAGTAGGCTCCCTGCTGGGCAGGGAGCTCAATGTGGGGCTGGATCCCAGGACCCTGGGATCATGACCTGAGCTGAAGGCAGATGCTTAGCTGACTGAGCCACCCGGGGGCCCCCTTTTATATCTTTTTTGCCTGATTGCTACAGCTAGGACTTTCTTATGTTCAGTTAAACTGGTGAGAGTGGACATTCTTCTTTCTGATCTTAAAGGAAAAGCTCTCTGCTTTTCACCACTGAGTATCATGTTAGCTCTGAGTGTGTCAGATATGGCCTTTATTATGTGGACGTATGTTCCCTCTAAGCCCCAAATGGTATGGTACTGACACAAAAATAGACACATGGTTTAATGGAACAGAATAGAAAGCCCAGAAATAAACCTGTGCTTATATGGTCACTTAATCTATGACAGAGGAGGCAAGAATAGACAATGGGCAAAGGATAGTCACTTCAGTAAATGAATGCTGAGAAAACTGGATAGCTACATGCAAAAGAGTGAACCTGGACCACTTTCTTACACCATACATAAAAATAAATTCAAAATGGATTAAAGACCTAAATGTGAGACCTAAAACCATAAGACTTTGAGAAGAAAACATAGGCAGTAATTTCTTTGACATTGGCCTTAGCAGCATTTTTCTAGATTTGTCTCTTCAGGCAAGGGAAACAAAAGCAAAAATAAACTATTGAAACTACACCAAAGTAAAAAAGTTTTTGAACAGCAAAGGAAACCATCAACAAAACAAAAGGCAACCTATGGAGAAGATATTTACAAATGATATGTCCAAAAATAGGTTAATATACAAAGTATAGAGAGAACTTCTATAACTCAGCACCAAAAAAACCCTGCAAATAATCCTATTACAAAATGAACAGAGGACCTGAACAGACATTTTTCCAAAGAAGACATACAGCTGCCCAATAGGCACATGAAAGGATGCTCAATACCACTCATCATGAGGGAAATCCCAACAAAACCGTAAGGAAATACCACTTTGCGCCTGTCAGAATGGCTAGAATAAAAAACACAAGGAATAACAAGTGTTGGTGAGGATGTGGAGAAAAAGGGACCCTCGTGCACTGTTGGTGGGAATGCAAGCTGGTGCAGCCACTCTGAAAAATGGTAGACTGGTTCCTCAAAAACTTAAAGATAGAAATACCATATGATTCAGTAATTTCACTAAACTCCAGAGAAAATTCCAGAATTCCAAAGAAAAATTAAAACACTAATTTGAAAAGATATATGCCTCCCTATGCTTATTGCAGCATTATTTACAATAGCCAAGATATGGAAGCAGCTCAGTTATGGAAATAGCTCAAGTGTGCGCGCGCACACACACACACACACACACACACACACACAATGAAATACTATTTGGCCATAAAAAAGAGTCAGAGCTTGCCACTTGTGACAATGTGGAGGACCAAGAAAGCAAAGCAAAGTGAAATTAAGTCAGAGAAAAACAAATAACATATGATTTTACTTATATGTGGAATCTAAAAAAAGAGAACATATGAATAAATAAGTGAAAAAAAGACTCTTAAATACAGAGTCTGGTGGTTGCCAGAGGGGAAGGTAGTGGGGAAATGGGTGAAACAGATAAAGGGGACTAAGAGATACAAACTTCCGGTTATAAAATAAAGAAGTCATGGAGATGAAAAGTACAGCAGAAGGAATATAGTCCATAATAGTAAAAATTTATCCTAGTGAGCATGGAGTAATGCACAGAATTGTGAACCAATATGTTGTACACCTAAAACTAATATAATCCTGTATGTTAATTATACTTCAATTAAAAAAATAAAAATATATATATGAATGAAAACCAAAGCATTATTTTTGTTTCTTCTTCTTACAGAAACGATGACTATTGGTAAGAGGATTCTTTGTGCCAAGGACACAGTGGGACATCCACCTTACAAAGATCTTAAGTAACTTTTCCCATCCAGCAACACCCGGACGACTCCAGTGACCAAATGCTGAGCTGTAACCACAGCAATAACTGGCCCTCTTTCTGGATTAGGTTTGGTGAATGCGAATGGTCTGGCCATCTTCCCGTGGCCTAAGGTGGTGTGCTACAGGGGGAGCATGACTGTCATGGCCAAGAACCAAGGTTGGACTACAGAAGAAACCACCTGATGTAGTGGGAAAACTAAGAGTACCCTGGAGCGCTAGGACTCTTAGTGACTAACATGAGGCCCTTGGTGATGGGGTCACAGCACCTGCCCTGGCAGCGTCAAGTCTGACACGATGTCATTTGCTTGAATGCCCTGGAAGGACCGAATAGCAAACATACATCCAGGTGCTAAACAGGCAGCAGATCTAATTCACCCTGGACTACCTTTGAGCTCGTAACTGTCTTCAGAAAATACTTTTACCCCAAGAAGTGCTCCAGCTTTGCAAGGAATAGCCCCAGGAGAGTAAGAGGAGAAGCAGGCTGTTCCCCCAGAAAGAATCTAGTGCAAGGAGGGCTGATTCACAGCAAGTTCACTGCCCCCTCCCACGCACATGGCAGAGAGTACCAGTCGACCGTAACCCTCTCTTGTGCTAAACCCACATTCTGAGGAGTCAGAATCCCGGGCAGTGTTTTCTAGGTGGTCAGCAGCCACTTCCTGGCAACTGCTGTTGACATTAGAATGAAAGTTACCTGCCGTCTCTGTTAGAGCGGCCCGCATCTCAAGGGCATAAGCATTCTGGAATACCCTTTCCCGGGCATGGTTGTCCATGGGGGGAACAGCCACAGGAACAGGTGTACTGTTGTATGAGATAAGTTGACGGAGAGGTAACACAACCCTCCCCCTGAGGAAGGCACAGCTTTTGGGCATCTCGGCCTCTGTGCTCTCTGGGGTATTTCCATATGCAGCAGCCTGGAGGCATTAGCCCTGGGCAGCCAAGATAGGCTTCCTTTCACCTCCAGACACATATCACTTTCACAGCACTTGGGGAACGGAAATACCTACAAGAGTGAAGGTCAAGGGCTCTCCCCGGGTATCTCATTCATTACGCAGCTTCCTCTGTGACCACATCAGCCAGCCCACTGCCAGCTCTGCTCCTCATCCTCATTGCTTCTGCCTCCATACAAATGAAACCAAAGGCCTTAGCGTACCTTGGGGCAGGGGAAGAGGGGTGGCTGTTACCTAGTGGTCCTCTCTCTCCCATTATGGGTGCAAGGTACCCCAACCACACATTGCACCACTTCTCCAAGATAACATCCTAGGAAGCTCATTGTCTTCATTTGAATTAACATTTCACTGTGGGACTACCTGGGTGGAAGCAGGATCATTGCCTGTCTTCAGAAAGTTCTTAGTGCTGCAGCTGCCTGGTACAAGACACTCGACACTGATCTCACATCTAAAAAGGAAAGGGGCCTTTGGTTGTGTGAGGCAGTGTTACCACACTCCAGCTTCCCGCGTTCCCCAGCCTGCCTAGTGCATTTTCATCTCTGATTGGCTTTCTACCACCGGCATCCAAAGAGAAGCCAAGATTCTGCTTACATCTGACCATATGAGAAGAATTCATCTTTCCTTGCCCAGAGTTCCACCCTGCCTCTTCCTCCCCATCACACATTCTGCACCGTAGCAGTATTTCGAACCAAAGCATGACGGACTTGTGCCAGCAGGACAGCCAGCAGAAATACTGTCCCTAGAGCCAGGCAGATGAGCCCAGAAGAATGGTCCCCAAGAAACCAGACTGGCCCCGAGAGATATCAGGCAGCCATCCAATAAACTTTGACATGTCCTTGGCACTGAGAGCCTGGGTAGGAGATCCTGGGGCAGCTGTGCCTATTGTTCTCCCCACTCACCCCCCAAAGATCTTCCTGCCCAGAGAGCTAGCAGCCCTGGGTACTACTGAGCATGTTACTGGCTTGTTGGTATGAAACGGAAGGTGGCTTTGTAGGGGCAGCAGGCAAAGAAGCCTGTCTGCATGGCAGGCAGGTGGCATTGTGTCTAGAAAGCTTTGCCTAGCCAGTCCAGCTGTGGCCAAAGGCTGTTTTTGAATTTGAACTCCCTGAGCCCATCTGCAACTCTGCCTCTGTTCTCTTGCATTCTGTTTGGTTTCCCTTTAGTTTCCTAGTAAATATTCCTTTTGAAACATTCCAATCTTGTCTTATTGAACTTGGGGGGAAGGGGGTTCTTCAACATCTTTCTCAGGATGGTGAAATAAGTTAGCATGCCTTGAAACATGGAAATGGCAGTGAGAGGGTCAGATCTTAGGGAAAGACCTTGGGGAGAGCTGGTGCCAAGAGATGGGAAGAGGCCAAGTGTCTGGACCCCACCCAACCCACCCTGATTCTCAGCCCCTTTCTCACACTGCCTCTGCCTTTAAGCTGATCTGCCTTGGATGCATGTAGCTGCCCAAGCACCTCCCCAGCCCTGCACTGGGCACATCCAGCCGGCTTCCCAGCCCTGCACTGGGCATATCCATCGGCTGATCTGATGTCCAGGAAATACACTGCTGCATGACCAGAGGAGGAATAAGGGAGGGATCTGAGTGGTTTCTAGAGCATGGTTTCTAGAATTTTCAAAATGTTCCAACAATCATGACCCTAAATGGAATGACTTAGCCCTCAGGACCATCCATAGAACTAAATTTCATGTGAAAAGAAGAGAGTCTTACATGTCCTCACACTTAAGCTGAGGAGACTGACAAGAAAGAGACAAAGAAAGCTCCCTTCAGGGCCATCCTGTCCTGCATAGGGGTGTCCTGCCATGATCTGTTGCCACATAACAAAGTGTAACAAAGCTTACTGATTTGGAGGGAAAGTTACTATCCTTCATGGGTATGTAGGTTGGCTGGGCTTGGGTGGTCGCTCTCTCCTGGAGTCTCATGGCTGCTCTCAGATGGCAGCTAAGGCTTCATCTGAATGCCTGACAGGGTGGAATATTCCAGATGGATCCATCACTCACACATCCGGCTCTTTTTCCGGGATGACAGAAGCAGCTGGATGCTGGTTTGGGCATCTCTGTCCACAGGATTAGCTTGGGCTTCCTCATAACATGGTGGTCTCAAGCAGTCCGACTTTTTGCATAGCACTGGCTTCCCCCAGAGCTCACATTGCAAGTGGTCCCAGTAGATGCTGCATGGTTCTCCTCAGTAACCTTCCAAGTAACAGAGTCATCCCTGCCACACACTGCGGGTCAAGAGCAAGTCATCGTGTCAGGCCAGCCTAGATTTGGTTGAAGGAGATTACACAAGAATGGAATATGAGCAGGTGTGGCTCACTAGGACTACTTTGGAAATAGCAGGGATGGGGGTGGAGGGGGAGGTGACACTGAATCAGAGGGCTCTCTGGATAGCTGTCACTTTAAAAGCACATGCGATCCTTAACATGCACAAGGGTGCGGTGAGTGCGGCAGTAACAAGGGGCAGACGGGGCAGGGCTATCCACGGGCACTAAAATAAAGCAAAATCTGAAGAGAAGCAGCTGGTTCTCACTGATACAGAACTTGCAATGTCACAAGACACTTTGGAGGAAAAATATCACCATTCTATGCAAAGCTCAAAATCTTAAGTTGGATTGCTTTTCTCTGCTTTCATCTCTAAGCCAAAGGGACACAGGCCACAAAGGCTGTCCTCTTACATCATTGCTAGACTCCATCAGAGGATGAATTTCTTTGTGAAGGCTGGATGAGCATTGCCGGACTGTTAAAAAAGTGTATTTATCAATACGAAGGTTATTGATGATGAACACCACTGCATCTTACAGTTTATAACACATGGTCTTGCTTATTCTTTACTTTTAATTCAATTCATTCAATTTTAAATTCAATTTAATTTATTTAATGAATTTAATTCAATTCATTCAATTTTAAATTCAACTGTTATTTCAAACAGAAAAGGTAGGGGAAAAATTACTATCTTCTTGGCTCAATACTAAATTTATTATAGCTCATAATCCAATAATTAATTATCAATTGCACTAAATTTCCAAACCAGCATCTGATAGAGTAATACTAATAGTTTTTCCTATCAAGTGAACATCATCTCAAGACACTGCTTTTAGCACAATTTAGGTAAAATTCCCTTTGCATGGCTGCAGTATCCAGATTTGAATGTATCAAAGAAAGGCAATTCCTCTAATTTGCCAAACTCAAAGCTGTGAGAGAATAATAAATACCTGAAGGTACTTATGTTCAGGGCTTCACAGGTGAGCCTTTTTTTTTTTTTAAGATTTTATTTATTTGACAGAGAGAGATCACAAGTAGGCAGAGAGGCAGGC
>ML110085.1:0-44786 GCA_003697995.1 Taxidea taxus jeffersonii | reverse complement strand
GAGCCCAATGTGGGGCTCGATCCCAAGACCCTGAGATCATGACCTGAGCTGAAGGCAGAGGCTTAACCCACTGAGCCACCCAGGTGCCCCCACAGATGAGCTTTACGGCAACTGGTAAACCTTCAGAAGCAAGTGGGCTTTTTTTTTTTAAGATGTTTATTTATTTATTTGAGAGACAGAGCAAGAACAGGGGTAGGGAAGGGAGGGGCAGAGGAGAGGGAGAAGCAGGCTCCCCGATGAGCAGGGAGCCCAATGCCAGACTGCATTCCAGGAGCCTGGGATCTGGACCTGAGCCCAAGGCAGCCGCTTCACCAACTGAGCCACCCAGGTGCCCCCAAAACAAGTTTTTTAATCTTCATTTCAAAAAAGTAATGATTTTGAAAATGTATTCTC
The DNA here is from genome assembly GCA_003697995.1 of Taxidea taxus jeffersonii. Classification (NCBI taxonomy): domain Eukaryota; kingdom Metazoa; phylum Chordata; class Mammalia; order Carnivora; family Mustelidae; genus Taxidea; species Taxidea taxus. Next base: position 44,393 of record ML110085.1, on the reverse strand, counting down.
CCCTCAGAAACTTTTAGAACCGAATTAAAGATTTTTAATGTAAAATAAAGTTTCTGGGCACCTGGGTGTCTCAATCATTGGGCGTCTGCTTTCGGCTCGGGTTGTGATCCCGGAGTCCTGGGACTGAGGCCTGCGTCCATCTCCCTGCTCAGCAGGAGGCCTGCTTCTCCCTCTCTCACTCCCTCTGCTTGTGTGCCCTCTCTGTGTTTCTCTCTGTCAAATAAATAAATAAATAAACTTTTAAAAAAAGTTTCCAACAATCATTACCGTAAAAGTGTGCTAGAAAGTACAAGCAAGAGAAGAACCCAGTGAAGAAAAGCAATGATGTCCACTGCCTTTCTTAAAGGGAAACTGGTACACCGGCCCCGTCTGTATGTCTCCCAGCTCACGCTGGAGCTCTGCTAAGGACTTGCTAGGTCTGCTGGCTCCGGCGACATTCATGACCTTTCTGGACCAAGCAGCACATCTGCATTATGGCCAACATTATGGGTAGTATCTTTCAGCTACGGTCCGTGTTATCCGGATGCAAAGAGCAAATACAAAAATGTCTTACTGAGAATAAGATGCAGGCAGGCCTGGGCCAAGCCCCAGAGAGAGAAGTGGTGTGTCCTGGCTTCTCCTTATTAGACAGGAGGAGGAGCTGCTCTATGCAGTTACTTTTCAAATTAGAACTCGGGTTGAAAGTACTTCGACCAAAGTAAATATTTTTCCAAAGTAGGTATGGCTTTATCTTGCTGTCTGTGAAGTTAAGTAAAACCCTATGTTGAACAGCCCTGGTAGGTTTTGAAAAAAACTGTATTTGTTTGAGTCGAATGAATCAGAAGACCTGTAAACTTTGCCTTCCAGTGCTTTCATTGAGATGCCGCTGGTCTTGCGGGGTTGGCGAGAGGAAGCTGCCTACCTGACCTGCGGCGGCAAACCGGGCTGTTAAGACCTGCTTCGCAAGCCCGGGCCCGGTGAGCCTCAGGCTTTCGGCAGCAGTCCACTCAGCAGCTTCCACAAAACCTCTGAGGCTTCTGGGGTGGGGTAACGCCATCTGGACAGCCACTGCCACTTGATTTTGATTCTCCCCAATCAGAGAGGTGGCCCTTTTGCCCCCAAAAATGCAAAGCACGGAAGAGTGTACCATGTCACTGAACAGAGTAACAAGGACAACCATTGTGTTTGTGAGTGTGTGTGCGTGCACACGCATGCGTGCAGGGGAGTGGGGACACATATCTAGAGCCAGCCCAAGTGCAGCATTCTTAATTTTTTCTACATTTTAAAGTTTGTGGATCTTGGATTTTTAAGGAGAATAAAGATGGGATTTCAAACAACGAAAGCAACAGACTTAAAAGTAATCCAAGGAGTATATCCGTGACTTTAAAGAGTCCCACAAAACCAGAAAATTTGGGTAAATCATTCAGCCCTTACTAGATCTGGTAGGTCAGATACTGACATTTGGCTGAACGGCTCTACTATGTCATTTCCCTGCCCAAGGAGAAGCAGCTGCGGTGGGTGTCTTCTTAAGGATTGTTCCTGTGTGTGAAGCCTCGGTGGGACCCATTGCCCATCTTGGGCCCTTTCTAATTCGGAAGAAGCAAGAGTCTGTTGGGACAGGCTCAAGAAAACCTCAGCCCGGTCTTTGTCTCCTCATGTTTCCATGAGGAGGGTGGGTCCTCGTGGATGAAGGCCTTTTATAAATGAGGGAAGAACTAAATGACCTTCTTTGCTCCAGGGAATGTAAAATCTCTAGTTTGGGAAAGGCAGATTTCAGGCTTGAGGTTATAATGATATGAGGGTTAAGGACCAGGAAGAAAGGTTAACTAAACTTTTACCCACTACTTGAAACTATTCTAGTGCATGATCTCACCGCTTTGGTTCTAACTGTGAAACATTTGCCTTTTGCTGGTGGACAACAATGGTAGAGAGCTCCAGGCCTTATAAGATGCAGAAGGAACTCAAATCCATTACCTCCCAGTGCTGTGCTGGTTGGAGATGGCCCTGCCCTGTAGGGGGGCTGAGGATCTACCCCGTTACTAACCAACACTAACCCCCAACCCTCACCTTCCTATTACACCCCCGGTCCTCAAGGATTCCTGCCTAGACTCTTGTCAGTCCCTGCTGCAACCAGCTTAGACATACCTGAGAGAGGAAGAGTACTGCCCTGGCAGTTGTTCTTGGCTCCTACTCTTCTGGGATTAAGAGGACTTTGGCAATTCTCAAAGAGCTCAAGCACACAACAGAAATGTGACACGGGACTTTTTGCCTTCACCCAGCCTCTCACTGATTTTTACTTTGTGGTGCACAGGATCCCCACTGCATATGCACGCACACACACCAGCACAAATACAATTATTGTTCAGGAGCATTCAGAAAAGGCTGGTGCAGAGCTTCCTGCCCCTCCCAGACAGAAGAAAATGATTGAGGAGAACATGGCCCCATGCAGAGCTGAGAGACTTGACCTTGACATCTCTGCAGCAAGGAGCTCTCTAGGGCTTTCAGAAATTGCATGGAAGTACCAAAGCTAAGGCAGGACTTCATAAGTGCACTTGCCAACCTAGCATAAATAAGTAGCCCAGTTCTCTCAAAGCCTCTTATCTCCTTAGATACTCCTGACCCTTGGTCATAGCAGCTCTCTGCTCTCATTTTATGCAAGTGTCTCCATGACACTCACCTCCATAAGCCAGGAAAAGCATCACTGTGGATACCACCACCTCCCTAGGGCCACAATATATGGGTTCAAGAAAGGATCTTGTCAGAGACTCTAGCATCACGTGTACGATTTGTCAAGGCTACCATTTTGGGGGAAAGATTGGCATTCATTCTTAGTACCATGGACCCTTGCACAATGCAGGGGTAAGGATACTGACACTCCCACACAGTCAAAACGCACATCTAACTTTTGACTCCCCCAAATTTAACTCCTTGTTGCCTACTGTTGACCACAAGCCTTATAATAGCATAAATAGTTGATAAATGTATTTTGAATGCTATATGCATTATATACTTGTATGTGTACCATACACAATGAAGTAAACCAAGGAAAAGAAAATGTCATCAGGAAAATCATAAGGAAGAGAAAACACATTTACCATACAGCAGTGTAAAAAGCCCACGTATAAGTGGACCCATCCAGCTCAAACCCATGGTGTTCAAGGTCAGCTGTTGTTCAAGGATCAGGAGCACTGAGCAAGGACCAAGAGGTAGCGTGATGTCTGGGAGCCCCAGTCTGGGGCTTCGCCCCTTCCTCTGAAGCTGAGGTCACATTTGTGGCTCTCAGCTTCTCATGTGAGGAAGTTTTGGAACAGTGTGTTCTGTGCTCTTCCACCTGTGGTCTGCGTACCTCTGAGTCCGAGGAACTAACCGGAAGCTGTGTAACGGGGTAGGGCCTGTGCTCTCCTAGACGCCTATTTCCCAGAAACCCAAGGGCACAGTGGCTCTGGGGGAGGGTTTTCTCTGCTTTCCAGAGGCCGTGGGCTCTTTCCCCACCCCTCCCATAGTGTCTCACTGGTCTTCATTTATGAATAATGTGAAAGGAATTTGATTTCAAGAATTATCTAAATTCCTTTTAATGATCAGTGATGTCTAGCGCGGGTCCAAACAGCAGAACTGGCCCTCCAAGCAGAGGAAATTCCATTTTGGATTCAATACCCATGCAGATTCTCTTAGTACACTCCAAAGAACTCTAAATTAGAGTCCTGTGTGTAAGCGGGAGGGAGAAAGAGGGCAGCAACCAAGCGCTCCCCAGAGGAAGGGGCTTCTTGATGAAGAAACAAGTGTTAGAGGAAGAGGGAAAGACAGTCTGGATTGGTTGGTTCTCTCTCAGGAGCAGGAAAGAGGGACAATGCAGAGCGCCTCTTTCCCTGGCCTACTTCTCCCAGCAACTGACTATAATCCCTCACCTCAGGCTGTGATAAAGATCTTTATCCCGGAAAACTCCTGCATTTGCCAAAAGCAGGTTCTCTAAACCTCAGGTCACATAAGCCAATATTGCCCACCCACTGAGCGCACCTGGGACTGGCCTGAGATGTGGATTTCTAGGGCCTGAGGCGCTATTGACTGCAAGAACATTTTTTAATATAAAACTACTCAGTCTCTTCTATTGATTCAGTCAATCTGATTGAGAATATCTATAAAATTTACTGGGGTGAGGCAGCGAGGAGGAAGAAAAGAGAGAAAGCTTTTTGTAGATGAAATATGTTCCCATTCAAATATAAAAAGGAGAAGGACTACCTTCTTAGCCATAGTCAGGTAACTGCCTAAAAAGTGTCTGCCCTCTAGTGGCTAAAGCCGCAAACATATTTTGCCCAAAACTGACTCACTGGTGGCTCCTGAACACTGAACTAACTGAGACCAGCCAAGCAGGTACTTGGTGGTGACAAGATGTAATCCCTCAGTGTTGGGTCCTGGGGCTCTGGCCCCAGTTGGCTGAATGTTCATGGGTTCAGAGGCACTGGGACCTGTGCCACAGAGACCAAGGGTAAGTCCTATGCTGGAGGAGACACAGAGCCTGGGTGAGACCCAGCTTTCCCACACATGCCGACCAGCAGCCCTGGCCCCGGGGCCTGCTTAGTAAGGAGCCCTGTGCAGGTGACCATCAGGCAACATGACATCATCTCCCTGCCAGCAAGTCTTCTAGAACTGCACCCACAGCTCTCACAGCACCAGAAGGCACTAACCATGTCCCCTCCCCATCACTGGTACTCACTGATTCGTCCCTTCCTGTCGTCCACCATCCCCCACTCCCAAGCTTAGGGAATGTGGGCAAGTCTTCAGGACTCTGGGCAGAGATGTGGTTACCAGATGCTCAAAGAACAGGAACTCCAGATAGGCGACCTGACCCCAACCAGTTTCACCTGGCACTTGCCTCATGCCAGGGAGGAACAGATGTTCAACCTCCAGTGAGAATCCATTCATAGCAAACTGCCCGGGTGCATGTCAAAAACCAAACCAGAATGATCAACAAGAGAGCTTTTGGAAGTCCTAGGGACTCTGGTGCATATGGTTTAAATAAATCACAGGGATGTAACGTAAAGCATAGGAACTATAATCAGTAATATTGTAATAACTCCGTATGGTGACAGATGGTGAGCAGAGTTATCATGGGGATCACTTCCTAGTGTATAAATATATCAAGTCCAGGGGTGCCTGGGTGGTTCAGTCGGTTAAGTGCCTGTCCTCGGCTCAGGTCATGATCCCGAGTCCTGGGATCGAGTCCCACATTAGGCTCCCTGCTCAATGGGGAGCCTGCTTGTCAGTCTCCCTCTGACGCCCCCCCCCCCCCACTAGTGCGCTCTCTCTCTCTCTCTCTGTCAAATAAATAAATAAAATCTTTTTTAAAAAGTCAAATCCCGGGACACCTGGGTGGCTCAGTTGGTTAAGCAGCTGCCTTCGGCTCAGGTCATGATCCCAGCGTCCTGGGATCGAGTCCCACATCGGGCTCCTTGCTTGGCAGGGAGCCTGCTTCTCCCTCTGCCTCTGTCTGCCTGTGCTCGCTCACTCTCTCTCTCTCTCTAACAAATAAATAAATAAAAATTAAAAAAAAAGTCAAATCCCTATAATACACAACGGAAACTAATAGGACATTGTATTTGTATATGAAGTATATTGTACTTCAGTTAAAAAACAGCAGCGGGTGCAACAGCCGCAAAGCAAGGGCTGTGAGCATTCCACCAAAGGAGTGCTGGGTGGCACCCTCTCATCCCGAGGCAGGGCCAGCCTCTCCCCCTCAGGCCATCTGAGCAGATTCTGACCAGAAGGCATTCCCAGGAAGGCATGGAGGAGTTGGGGCGGGAAGACGAGAACCAAGAAGACTGTGCTCTGAGTAGAGTCAGGCCAAGAGTGAGGGAAGGGAGGGTAAGGAGAGGTGAATGGGGGTGAAGGGGTGTCTTGGTAACTCCTCGCTCATGTCAGATGATGTCCATCACTGACAAATGGCAAGGCTGGTGACACAGCAAAGGTTGTATGGGGACAGAAGGTAACTAAAGGTATATTTGACAATGATTGGAGATTCCAAGAGAGATTCCAAGGAGATTGGAGATTTATATATGACTTCATTTTTTGTTATCTTTATGGGGCGTTCTAGGGGGTTCTGTCCTGATTCCTTACCTTCTAACATGAAATCTCTAAGGATTTTTAAATGATTCCTCAAATATCTCATTATCCACTAGAAACATAGCAACTTGCTTCAATAACCTCTTACCCCAGAATTCTCAGTCAGAAACTCTTTTTAATGTCTAATTTAATTCCCTCCTATAGTGTGTGTGTGTGTCTCTCTCTCTCTTTTTTTTCTTTTTTAGAGGGAGTGAGGGACAGAGGAAGAGGGAGAACCTTAAGCAGGCTCCGCACCCAGTGCAGAGCCTGATGCAAGGATGGATCTCACAACCCTGAAATCATGACCTGAGCTGAAATCAAAGTCAGATGCTTAACCAGTTGAGCCACCCAGGTGCCCCTAGTATGTCTCTTTTTTAAATCCCACCCTGCAACTTCCTTTAGTCCATATGAAATTTCACTCCCACCTCCTTCTTTTCCATGTAATCCAAAGGTATGAAAAGATGAAAGTAGCAAATTAGTAGGAAATAAATCCATTCATGGGAAGATGGCAATAGTTAAGAAAGGAGGTATGAGGCTTCTGGGTGGCTCAGTCAGTTAAGCGTCCGACTCTTGGTTTTGACTCAGGTCCTGATCTCAGGGCCCTGATCAGGGCGCTGATCGAGGCTTCATCTGGCTCCACACTCAGTGCACAGAGTCTGCTTGTCCCTCTTCCCCTGCTCACATGAGTGTGCTCTCTCAAATAAATAAATAAAATCTTAAAAAAAAAAAAAAAGAAAAGAAAAGGAAGGAGGCTGTTTCAAGTCCCCTACACACCTGCCATTTACATACAAACAACTGTGATCCTCACAACTGAATCTTTAGTACTGAAAAGTCTGACTTTTTTAAAAAACAACTTGGTGTTTCAGCGCCCCCCTTCTCCATTCAGTGCCCCTCCTCTTAGGTTTTGAAGTTTGATTGTCCTTGGCAAGTGCTCCCCCTTCACATCCACAGTAGTATATAGCTTATAAATCTGACACTTTTGAGAACTTGGTCTTCATAGGTATGTGAAATCATCTCACATCTGTCCAGTTTGCTAAGGCCTAGAGAGCACTGAGGACTTCAAAATAATAGAAGATTCGAGGTCCATGCTAAAACCCATTCATTAAGTGGGCTTCTGTAATGGAGCTAAGGTTCTTATATCATCCATGCAAAATTGCAAGTGTCTTTCAGAGATGCTGTCAGGTGGTGGGACCGGGCTGCAAGGTGGGAACAAGAATGATTTAGACAAGGGACAAGTTCTGGAGGAAATAGAAGCCCAGACCAAGAGCAAACATGTCTGTCTTTCAGGAATTCGTATAGGCAAAATGTGTGTCCTAACAAGGCTCTAATTGCTGAGTGGGAGACATATTGGCAAAGACAAGCCGAGTAGCAGAAATTGGGTCCATAAGAGGCATGGTCAGTTCTGAGAGGCAGCCTTGCTAGTCAGAGCTAAAGGGCTCTCTGTGTGCCCACCTCCCACTTGTGCGCTATCTCTCTCTCTCTCTCTCTCTCTCTGTCAAATAAATGTACCTCACTGGGAATGACCTCACATTTACCCCTATTCCTTTGCTGAAATTTTAGTCATACTAGGATCTTAATTTAAATGTAACTTTCTTGCACAGCCTTCCTGAGCCTGGGAAATTTAGATTTGATTGGGGAAGAACTGGCAGATAGTCAGTGCTCCTAAGCAGAGAATGACATAATGAGATTTGCCAATTGTGTCCATCATCCTGCCTGCAGTGTGAATGATAGACCAGAAGGGGCCGGAATGCAGTCTTCTGTAGGCAATGTTAAATCTAGCCATCAAAATGGACCCCTCCCTCTATTTCCACAAAAATATAGAAAAAAGAACTTGGTGGACTTGAGCCATTAATGAAGATTCTGTGTGGACTATCAATAACGGCGTAATGGCTCTAGGAAATGATCATGGTTAGATTCCCTAGGAGACAGACACTGAAGCCAACTTGTGTGCAAGACATTTCTGGGGGTGTATTCAGTGGACAATACCTGTGGGGGAATGAATAATGCATTGTAATTGTCCATCTGTGTGATTGTCTCCCCTCCTAGACTACATCCTCTGTGTGGCAAAGGAATGTGTCTGCTGTGTTGGTCATCATATCCCTAGTGCGTGTATAGTCCAGTGACAGGAACATAATAGGCACCCCCAAATGTTTGTTAAATAAATGAATAAAACTTAGTAAATTTTAAAAAGCCCTATTAAGGAGGTGACAATAAAAAGAAGAGGGCATTTTTGATATATATTTAGGTGATAAAATGAACAGATCTCAGCGACTGATTGACTAATTAAACATAAGAATGAGAGCGAGGAAGAGTCTAGAATAACTCCCGCATTTCTGCATTTGTATATAGACAGAAGATAGTGCTCTTTGGGGAGAGAGAGAATGCAGAATGGAGTTTAAGTCTGAGTAGAAAGGGAATAGAAACAGCTCAAGTTTGAGATATCTATTCAATATCCAAGTGCAAACGTCCAGCAGGCAGGTGAAAATGGGATTTGGAGCTCAAGCGTAAGCCTGGACTTCGCAGTCATCCGTGTCTCACCCAGGATACTCCTTATCAATTTACTTCCTGCCAAGAACATCCTGTAGACCCCCGCGGAATCTTTTTTCCATTTTGTCATATGTTGCCCCTTTCCACAACTCAGCGTGTGCTTATATTAGTTTGTTGGGGCTGCCATAACAGCAAGAATTTATTTCTCAAAACTAGGGGCCAGAGTTCAAAGATCAAGGTGTCAACAAGTTTAGTTTCTTCTGAGGATCCTCTCCTTGGCTTGCAGATGCCTGCTTCTTCCTGGGCCCTTACATGGCACTTCCTCTGTGCACAACGGACTTCTGGTGTTTCTCTGTGTGCCTGGATTGCCCCTATTTTAAGGTCACCAGTCAGATTAGATTAGGGCCCACTCTCATGGCCTTGTTTTAACTTAATTACCTTTTTATTTTTTTTTTTGTTTTTTAATGATTTTATTTATTTATTTGACAGACAGAGATCACAAGTAGGCAGAGAGGCAGGCAGAGAGAGAGAGAAGGAAGCAGGCTCCCTGCTGAGCAGAGAGCCCGATGCGGGGCTCGATCCCAGGACCCTGGGATCGTGACCTGAGCTGAAGGCAGAGGCTTTAACCCACTGAGCCACCCAGGCACCCCCTTAATTACCTTTTTAAAAGCCTTGTCTGCAAATACAGTCACATTCTGGGGTGCTATGGGTTAGACTTCAAAATAAGAATTTTGCAGATGGACCAAGTTTAGCCCATGAGAGGTTTGTATTGCTTCTCATCCTCCTTCCACAGCACTGCCAGAGGCTGCCAGCCCACACCCCTCCGTCAGAGAGCACCAATGTCCAGAGGAGCCTTCCCCTCACATTTCCAAGACTCAGTCTTCCAACACTGGGGCTAATTCTGCCAGGGATGCTGGTGAGGTGGTGGGAAGACTTGTGGGATAAATAAGAGGTCACTGGTTACGAAAGGGAGAAACATTCTAAGCTAAGCGAAGATACCATGATGTTAAACTTCAGAGGGAGTCCGGAGACACTTGGATGTGGCAGTTGTGGAGGTTGGATGTGGGGGAGGGTAAGAGCCGAAGCAAGAGGGGTTGGCTGAGGTCACGTTTTAAAGCTCTTTCCTCTTGGCATAGAATCAGCCAATGCTTTCTGTGAAGAGACATAGACAGGGAATTAGAGGCTGCTCTGATCACTCAGACAGGAAACAATGCAATTACTTGAAAAAGGCTGGAAGGTTGAGGATGATGTTGAGGCAAATAGCTGCTGGGGGTGGGGGCCAGGGTGAGGACTTAAATACAAAGGGGGAAATGTGGGGGAAAGGAAAGGAGAAGGAAAAAACAGGAAGCATCGTGGTCAGCTCTGAATACTGAATTCTCATATCCCAGCTGGTATTCTGTCTAGTTAATCCTCCCTCAAGAAGGCAGAGTCACTGCCTTGGCGAGCACTTCTCTGTGAACTGGAGGATGGTGGGGCAGAGGAGGTTCTGGAAACCATTCATATAGAGGCACAGCAGCACAAGGGCCACCTGTGATGAAGGTGGCAAAGGGTTCCAAGAGGAGCTGGGAAGCTAGCTGAGATCAGCCCCAATGGGCTGACTGGGCTGGGCACTGACAGGTCCGGTTCTCACTCATCATCCATCAAGGCCAGTCAACTCAGGACCGGGCCTACAGATCAAGACTAGTGACTTACACCCAACCACGCTGAGGACATAGTGGTGGCTGTCAAGGGCTCAAGTTTCCTCTCTCAGGATGCAGGGCCAGAAAAACAGAAGGATCAGACACTTAACAGAGGAGAAAAGCAGGCTGTCACTGTGTTTGGTCACTGTCCTCATAGTGAGCTTATGGCAGTGATCAAGGCCAGAGATTAAATGTAAGGAAGACGAAAGAGCCAAGCAAATGATTTTATTCCAGCTGTAGGCTAAGGTGCACCAAGCCATTTTTTTTTTTTCCCATGGAGTAAGGCCTGCTCTGAGTGAGGATGACCATAGTTGGCCACTGTCTGTCAGTCAAATCTGTAATTATCTCCAAAGGGAGTTTAATCTTTGTTTATGAAACCTCTGGTCAGAAGAACACGAGGGTTTCCACTCATCCTTCTTAATGGGCTCAGGGAGCCAGCTGTGGGCTCTGCTGCCTCTGGGACCCTAAGAGTTAGGCTCTCCAACTAAGACCAGGGATGGACAATTAGAGTGGAGAGGCCAGTGCCCATGAAGCTGACGACTGAAGAGAGATTGGTGTGGGCCTGAACCAGGGGCGGACAAGTAAATGCCTGCCAGATGGGACTGGAGGGCTCAGGCCAAGCTCACTGCAGAGATGTGAGGGCAACAGCTACGCTGGTCACAGCCCGAGGACTTCACACTACAGCCGTGACCTCCCACTGCCTCCTCACCTACTCGCTGTAATTCTTTAGGCTTAGGCTTCCTTAGTCTTGAATGTGCACTTCATTGTGCAAATAATGTAAGCATGCTCCAGAAAACTGAGAAAACGATTTTCCACAATGCCGCTTCCCCCTCCACCAAAAAACTTAGTTGTGATACAATCAGAGTTTTCCCTCTGTTGGACCTTATCTAACTGAGTTCACCGTCTCTACGCTAGGGCTTGAAGCATTCATGAATAAAATCAACCAGGGCTCCTTTAGCTGAAGATTTATTTGGTTCCAAGATGCCAGGCACAAGAAGTTTCTGAAAGAGCATTCTCACTTGGGCAAAGAGGCTGAGTCGGGCAGTATTGTTTCTGAGGATTTAAGAGGATGGCTCAGCCGAAGTTCACCTCCTTTGGGGAATGGTTCAGAGATGGTTATGAGAAATGGGAGGAATAAACCTTTGGGATAAGGAGCCATTGTTTGCCACCTTACTAAGGGATGGGGGAGGAACAGTTAGGGGCCAAGGTCATGTGGAAGACAGGTAGAGAGGAACATTTATCTAACGGAGACAGGGATTTACAAATGCTCCCTGGAAAATTCTGTCTTTTAGTGTCTCTTGCAGGAACCAAATGCAAACTCAGATCTTCTGACTCCTGGCCAGAATTCTTCCCATGTCTCATAGATGCCCCAACCTTACCCACTTTGGTAGATGAGTGAGAAAGAACCATGGGTATTCTGGGCCCACCCAGGGAAGGAGAGGTTGAGATCATTAAAGGCCTGGACAGCAATAGCCAAAAACAAAAAAAAAAAAGGAAGATTTTACCACTTTGCCCTGGGGATGTGACGCATCTCCAGCTGGCCCAGGGCCCACAGGAACTGTGTTCTATGAGTAGCTACAGGAAGAGGATTCTGCTTCTAGAGGCTGAGAAAGCTCAAGGACTTCCTTACGAAAGGAGTTCCATGTCCTGAAGGCTTGGTTCTGGAAGCATGGCTGTGTAGATGGCCACTGTTGGACCCCTTAATGCAATTCCTCTGAGCTCCATCTTCCGATTTTTCAGCCATCAGCCCCAGGGCAGCCAGGCCTATGGCTCCTTGTACCTCTCTCCCCAAGGAGCAATCAGCCCCGTGCACTGGCTGTTCGGAGACAGGAGTGTAGCCAAACTTTCATTTTTTCCCCCTTGCTGTGCCTTTAAGAGCTGCAGGAATGCAAAGAGTCCAGAGGAGGGGTGGGGTCTCCCAACAGGACTTCTGGGAAAAGGATCCTGGGAATTTTTGCCAGAAACTCAACTGAGATTCCAACTCTGGGAAGTTGGCGGTGGTTTGTGTTGGGTCAAGCCTGTGATTGGACTGCAGAGTCCACGAGGGAGGAGGAAAGCCGAAGTAAAACGCAAAGAGTGCTTTACTCCCCACCCCGGCCCCCATCCCAGTGCATGCTCACCCAGGCCTGCAAGAGGGTGCAGCCACTAGCCTGGAGAGAATCAGTGTGTGTGACGGGTGATGGTAACAGATGGACCCAAGGAGCTCTCTACTCCAAGTCGACCTGCAAGGCCTGCAGGGACAGGCTTGCCAACAGCTGGACTTGATCACCGGCTTCCAAAGTGAGATCACCCATCGGGGGAATAACAAGCAGGCTTGGCTTTCGGGCTGTTTTTAAAGGATCTTCACAGCAGTGGCTAGAAAGCAGGAGACCACCACCTGGACCCTTGGCTTTTTTTTTAGCACAACAGACGAGAACCCACCCCTGGGCGGTTTGCAGGACAATGATGGCCCTTCGGCGAGCTTCTGCTGTCCTGGTTCTGTTCCTGGCGGCTCTTCTGCCCCCAGTCCGGCGTGCCCAGGACCCGGGCATGGTGCACTACATCTACCAGCGCTTTCAAGTCTTGGAGGTAGGTGGCATCTGTGCACCTGATCAGGGGTGCATGCCTGCTGGAAGTCACCTTATCTTAGCCCAGCTTCCCTAGCTACTGGGATGCACGTTCCCCACATGGTCAATGCTAAATACATGGCCAACATCACATGTGAGAGTTTTCATAGTCTAGTGGTTCAGAGCACCAACTCCAGAGTCCGGGCTCTACCACTCCCCAACTCTGAGCAGGACTTCACTCCATTTATGGATTAATAAATTAATCCATACTTAGGACGTTCCCTGGTGTGGTGGTAAATGCCCAAAATGTTATTATTCAATACTTCAACTTTTAAAATACAAAAATTAAAAATTTGGGGTCACTTTTTATTCACGTTCTACCGTATCAGGATGGTAGCAAGTTTTTGCTTTTCCTTTTTGTCTTTGTATGATAAAACATGAGGCCACCACAAAAACTCATGATGTCGTACCAAGAAGCTATGTCTTAGCTTCCTTGCAGCACCGCACTTGGGGTCAGAAACGAGTAGATTCAGCTGTGTCAGAGGGAAATTGCTGGGATCCCTCCTCCAGGCCCCGCAGCTGCCGCTTCATTAAAATTTGTAAAAACCCAACATTTTTGCTGCACAGACAGGCTCCCAGGGACAAATGTAACCCTCTGCCCAAGTCCTTGACATACTCCTGGTGATTGTCTCATACTTAATTGCCTTGCTTTTATACAAGTTAAATTTTGATAAATTATTTATCTTCTTCCAAAGAAACTTTTCCCCCCAAAGACACTCTTATCTCCAATATTTATTCTCTATATTTTCTTGAAAAATTCTGAAGTCCAAATTAGTTGATCATCTGGTTAAGTAAAATCAAAGAGCGGGCTGAACGCCTTTCCTAAATGTCGGGGCAACCAGCTGAGGCCTGGGGGCGGGGGAGGTGATGTTCCCAGGACAGTGGCTGCCTCACCTGTTGCCTCCTCAGACAGCTCCTCCCCAATGTGCCTCCTAGAAAGTGCCAGAATTATGCTCAACTGTGGTCCCTCTGCAGTTAACACCGACCTACCCTGAGATAAGCATGACCAGATCCCTGCAGGTTTTCCTCAATATCTGAAAAGCTGGTGTTCAGACAAGGGTATAAAGTACAGACAAATACTTTGATGGCTAGGAATGTGAATTTAAAAAGGATAGGGAGATGGTTTGTATAGATCTCCCCGCCCTGGTCAGGACCTGGTGGGGAAGTCAGGTCCCAGGGGGCAGTCACTGATGACCAGTGTGGACACTTGCAAGCTGACACAGCCTTCACCCTGAGGGACTCGTGTCTGAGGGGTACTAAAGAAACAAGAGGATTGATTTAGGGAGTTTCTCTGCCTCTCTCTCTCTCTACCTTTCCCTCTCTCTTTTCCTTCAAAGTGAACAGTATTCCATACTACTGTTTGGAGTTCCAATTTTTATAACTTTTGTGGAGAGCATTTTGATAGACTGCCAAATGAGCTTTAAGAATACGTTCTCTTTGACCCAGCCACCCCATTTCTGGTCTCCATTCACTTTATTCTTTCTCTCAGTAAATATTTATGAAGTACTATGTGCTAGGCCCTGTGCCAGGTGCTGGGGATGGAGCTTGCTTCTGGAGATCCACCCTAAGATAATAACCAGATAAGTACACAAAGACGTAAATACAAAGATTCTTTTCAGCATTGTTGAAAAGTCCATAAATGTCCATCAAAAAGAGTCTAATAGAACAAGTAGGACATCAATGCAATGGAATTCTGTATCATTAAAATTATCATGTAGCTATCTATTAATTAGTATTGAAATATGTTCACAGTGTATTAGCAAGTGAAAATATGAAAGCATTATAGTAAAATCGCATTTTAAAATATATACTTATATATGTATGATGAAATGCATGGGAAAACTTTTAAAAACTGATACACTAACAAATCAGTTGTATTTTGAACTCAGGGACTACAGGTGATTTTTATTTTCCCCCTTACAATGATTTGTAATTTAAAAATCTTTCTCAGTAAATGATAGCTATTTATATTACTTGGCTAATTTAAATAATAAGCAATAATTTGAGCATTTATTTTCTGACCGAAGCAAGGACTGGAAAAATGTACCCAAGCAATGAGGGCATACATTCAAGACTTCCAAGAGTTCTCAAAAAACATCTCCGCTATGCTGGGAAGATGCCAGACCTACACAAGTGAGTATAAGAGCGCAGTGACTAACCTGGCCCTAAGAGTTGAACGTGCGCAACGGGAGATCGACTACCTAGAGTATTTGCGAGAAGCTGATGTGTGCGTGGAATCAGAGGACAAAACCCTGGCGGAAAAGCTCATCCAAGAGGCGGAAGAAGAGAAGAAGATCCGGACTCTGCTGAATGCAAGTAAGAGAACTCTGTCTTTGATGGCTCTTCTCGGGACTCACACTCAGAGACACAGATGCAGCATAGATAGGGGTCTTGCAGGTAGGACAGTAAGAACCCGATGTGTGGTTTGGGGTGCAGGTGCTAGGAGAGAAATCTTAGCAGGGAACAGGTGTCTGAAGGAAAAGTCACTCTCAGAGAGCAGCTTTTCATTTCACAGAGAGTTTCTGAAGGCCCCATGGAAGATCAGAGCTTCAGTGTCAGAGGTCAGCCCAGGAAGGACATATCCAGATAGACCTTGGTTTGGAAGAGGTGTGTGGTCCCAGATCCTTCCAGAGAGGGTAGAAGTTTGGTGGATTCTCCCAGTGCCCTGGGAGTAGGGAGTGGCTGCAAATGTGCCAAGAAATAGTTTGAAATTTTAAATGGCATCAGCCAACCCTCAGAGCTGGGGACTGCAGTGAATTATTACTGTGTATGTTGTCAGGATGTTGATATTTAGAGGACTTGTCCTAATTGGTGATCCCGTTCAAATCACTTCCAGGCCATTAAGAATAATGGTTAGGAGCTTGAATTCTAATAACAAGTATCAAGTAAGAAAACATAAATGAGAAAGGAAATTTCCTGTCCATTTTATTAAAACAATGAGGGAGACAATTCACCCAGCTCAGAGTCTGTATTCTGAAATGGTTTCATTGCAAATAGGAAAATTTTATTTATATGTTAATTATGTCTGCCCCAAATGCAAGAAACTCCATCGGGAAATAAGATAAAAGCTGAGTGCCCTTGTTGTGATAAGTTTTGTAGATCTTTTCACTGTAATCCTGATAAGAACTCCGTGGGTCATTATAAGAAGAAGGGTGTCCTTAAGTGAGGTGACACTTGATCTGAGTTTTGAACAAAGTGTTAAGAATGAGCAGAGGGGGGGCGCCTGGGTGGCTCAGTGGGTTAAAGCCGCTGCCTTCGGCTCCGGTCATGATCCCAGGGTCGTGGGATCGAGCCTCACATCGGGCTCTCTGCTCTGCGGACAGCCTGCTTCCTCCTCTCTCTCTCTGCCTACTTGTGATCTCTGTCTGTCAGATAAATAAATAAAATCTTAAAAAAAAAAAAAATGAGCAGAGGGGGGGTGCCTGGGTGGCTCAGTGGTTAAAGCCTCTGCCTTCAGCTCAGGTCATGATCCCAGCATCCTGGGATGGAGCCCCGCATCAGGCTCTCCGCTCAGCAGGGAGCCTGCTTCCTCCTCTCTCTCTGCCTGCTTCTCTGCCTACTTGTGATCTCTGTCTATCAAATAAATAAATAAAATTAAAAAAAAAAATGAGCAGAGGTCACATGAGGTGTGGGCACAACCTACTGAAGGTGTGTGAGTACGTAACCCTTAGCATGAAGATCTGCGGATATTTTGAGCGGAAGCTCTGTGGGGCAGGTACATTTGGAGAACAAGAAACAAAACTCAGGAGTTCAGCAGGACCCAAATAATGAAAGGCCTTGCATGCAAAGCAAAGGGGGTTGAATTTGACTGGAAAAGCAATAGGGAACCACTAACCAATTTTTAGCAGGGGCATGACATGAAGGAAGAAGGCGAGACTTGAGAAAGACCAGTTGGGGGGCCTACTGTAATTTTGGGGACAAGTGATGGTGTCTGCATTATGTGTCATTGAGATGGAGAAGGGCAGATGGATTTGAGAGCCATTGAGCTGGAAACCCCATGGCTTGATGACTGATAATTAAAAGTGAAAACTGAGTGAGAAGAAGTCCAGCACACTTTCCAGATTTTTGGCTTAGGTTACTGGGTGGTTGTTTTCAAATATGTTGAGATAAGAAACCCAAGAGTAGTTTTGGAGCACTTACTGCTCTGCTATTTTTTTTTTTTTTCAGAATACTTATTACTCTGAAATATTCTAGTTTATTTATTTGCTCAGTGTTTATTTTCTGCCTCTCCATCTAGAAGGTCAGCTCTATGAGAGCCTGGATCCTGCATTTTATGTTCAATGCTGTGTCCCAGTCCTAGAGTAGTGTCTATGGTCAACACATACTGGTCATTGACTAACTAGGTGAAGAAATGAGTGAATAGATGGAGGGAGGAACTGTCAACACAGACAGAGGTGTTATTAGGTTTTGATAGAAAAGAGAACATCTTAATGCTGAGGCAGAAGGGGCCTATCTGAAATATGAAGCAGATGACCAAGTTGGTTGAATGAGTAAATGATTCTTTTTGGCTCTGACATTGTCTTGAGATGAACCACCCTCTGAGAGGGAGCAGATGGGGGGTAAGCTGGGGTGAAGAAAGGAAGAAAAGGTGAGGGTGATCCAGCAGAGGATGAACAGAGGCTGCCTAAAAAGCTGATGGGAGGAATTGAGTACCAATGTGGCCTGAGCTAGAATGGGCCTGAACTTTTATGCCAGGGGTCAGGCAGACCCGAGTTCTGAATGGTGGTGCTAGGATAACTCCCTGAGCTGCTCCTGGTCTCTGGACTTGCTAAGCCCCTCAGGCTTGGGGTTACCCCTTTCCTTCCAGCTAGAGCTCAATAGAGGTCCTGATTCTGAACTTGCTGCTCTTCCAATCCCTGTCCCTCCAACACTAGAGGCCTGAAATATTCCTTCTCCCAGCTCCATGGTGAGTGAAAACTTTCAACTTTTCTGTGATTGCTGCTTCTATGCCTATTGCCTCGGAGCCCTCATTTGGTGATTCATTGGTTTAAGATTCAACAAACACTCTTGGCCCCCTCCTACTGGATGGGCCATGTGCTGCATGGTAGGGATGGAGGGGTGAGCACATTGTGTCTGCACCCTGCCCTGGCTTTCTTATTGCTCCTCTTGCCTCGATCTTGCCTGTTGTCTGCTGTCACACAGACCTCCCCACAATACAAAATTAATCATATTACTCTTCTGTATAGAATTTTTTTTTCTGTTCCCCATCAATTATCAACACCAAAAATTCCATTCAAATCTCTTAGCCTTTTATATGGGAAGGGTCCTTTATAAAGTGACCCAAGTTGATTTTTCAACTTCTTCTTCTCCCATAATTTACCCACATGCAGCTGCAATGGAAAAGAAAAAAATATATATATAGTTCTTCTCACTTTCTCACTCCCCCTTTTTGACTGAAGAATGCTGTGAATTCTCAGTGAATCCCTCCTGCCAGGCAGATTGGCTTCTAGAGCTCCCAGAGTATGTCCCTAAATCCCCCAAGGGAGCATTCATTCTCTCAACCACACATATCTGTGTGTATTTACTCCTCGACCAGACCGTGAACATATGGACATCTTCATTTCTGCATTCACAGAGTCTGGGTCAGCACAGCCCTTGGAGGAGGCTATAAAAATTGTCTATAGAGGAGATACTGATGGCAGAGTCCCCTCAGAGCTTAGTTTAGGGGAAGACAAACCTGTAAACAATCACAACCTTCTTATCAGTATCGATCTATTATTTTCAGAGGCTCTCTGCTCAAGGATAGACTTTTCTGTACTTTGTATACTGTGCCCATCCCCCACTTTTTCTTTTTTTTTTTTTTAAGATTTTATTTATTTATTTGACAGACAGAGATCACAAGTAGGCAGAGAGGCAGGCAGAGAGAGAGGAGGAAGCAGGCTCCCTGCCAAGCAGAGAGCCCGATGTGGGCCAGATCCCAGGACCCTGGAATCATGACCCGAGCTGAAGGCAGAGACTTTAACCCACTGAGCCGCCCAGGCGTCCCCCACTTTTTCTTTTTTGCCATTTCTGTTAGTAATTAGATCTACCTTCATTTTCTAATACAGAGTAACAAACTACCACAGATTTAGCAACTTAAAACAATGCATATTTGTTATCTCAGAATATCTGTGGGTCGGGAGTCCAGCCAGGCACGCCTCACCTGGAGGTGCTTTGTCCAAGGTCTCAGGAGGGTGCAGTCAGGCATTAGCAGGGCTCCATTCTCACCTGAAGTTCAGGGTCCGCTTCCAAGCTCAGTGAGGTTGTTGGCAGAATTCACATTCTCAGGTCATTAAGACCAAGACCATCATCTTCTAGAGGCTGCCTGTCTACGCCAGCAGCTCACAATGTGACTGTTGCTTCTTCAAGGCCAGAAGGAGAGTGTCTCTCTTCAGGAAGTACCCTGTCCCTCTTAAGAATTTGTATCTCATGTAAGTCAGGTACACCCCTAATAACTTTCTTTTGGGTTAGCGCAAAATTAGCCGGCTTGAGACCTTAATTTTATCTCCAGAATCTCTTCACTTTTGCCTTACAATGTCACCAAATCCTGGATGCTGGCCTGTCACAGTCACAGGTGCTGCTGGCCCTCAAGAGGAGGGTATTATGTAGGGCAGGTACAGCAGGGGAGGGAATCTGGGAACTCTGCCTACCTCATGCTCTCGACTGCTAGGCCCTGCTGCTACTAATTGCCTGTACCAGTCTTCATCCTACAAGGCTCCCATCTTCCTGTAGTCTATCCTTGGCCAGCAGGGACTGAGCCAGCTACAGAGCTCCTACTACAAGACTCAAGTCAGCCCACTTGTCTGGGCAAACACCTTGGGATTACAGGCCAGGAGGGGTTGCCACGTCATAGGGTTTCCTTCATACATACACCATCTTACAAATAGAGTTTCTTTGGAAACCCTGGAGGGAGAGAATGGTGCAACTTCCTTGGGAGATTTGACCTTGTCTCAGGAGACAGAAAATTCTGACATCACTAAATGGGTTGCTTTTGGGGCACCTGGGTGGCTCAGTTGGTTAAATGTCCAACTCCTGATCTCTGCTCAGGTCTTGATCTCAGAGTTGTGAGTTCAAGCCCCACTGTTGGGCCCCACATTGGGCTCCACACTCAGCATGAAAAAAAAAGATGGTTTGCATTTACTCCTGGAATATTTCTCAGTCAACTAGGAAGGGTCAGATACTGGGGATGGTAAATAAGATAGACCTGCTCTGTAACGAAGCCATGTCCTGTAGAGCTGTTTTCAAGTCTTTCGCCTTTATTTAGAGACAATCCCCAAATGACATTCACGTGAGGGCTGCAATCCCAGGGTTGTTCTGAGGTTAGGTCAAATTCTTAAATCTTTTGAACGCTGACACACACACTCTCCTCCTCTCTCCCTCATCCCCGCATCTCTTTCACACATACACACACACACGATTTAGAATGCAGTGAGTGACCAGTACTGCTACACAATCTGACTTATATTTAAAAGTCATTCCAAATCTTTGGCACTCTGTTACTAGTAAAAAGAAATTTTGCATTGCCCTTAGCAATTTATGGCAAAGCATGCTGCCTCAGATACCCAGATTGAGAATTTATCCAACATACAGTTTTTCACAGATTCCACAAGGCTGTGTTTTTGGGTGGATAAGAGTATTAACCTCTTTCTACTTGTAAATAGCTTACGAAGAAAAATTCTAAGGCAGTCAAAACAAGCCATTAGAGCACATTTTATTTTATTTCCTGTTTCATTCCAGCTCCTTTTATTGCAAGGGTGCACATAAGTGACCTCAAGTAACCCTCTGTCTTGTGAATTAAATAGCTCCTATCGTTTGTTAGATCATGTTTCAAAAAGAAAGTCTGTTTGTTGCTGCACATTTAAATGCCTGTGGGATCCATTCAGGTGTTATAAATGTGCCTGCCGCATATTCAAAGCCATTAAAAGCAAAACAGAATAAAAAACAATACACCCACTGGAAGCCAAATAAAACGTCTCTGTGAGTCAACTCCCAAGGTCTGCTGGTTTGTGACCAGGGACACCAAACATGAAGATGCATATTCCTCATTTGCAGCAAAGGATTGAGAGTGAACGCACAAGCGTACGTGCAGGAGAGAGCGCATGGGTGTGCACACACACACACACACAACACATACATTGTAGCCGGAAGTTGCTGCATTCTGGGGCCAGCAACGCCAGAGGCATGTGTAGAGCTTAGCCCGTCCTAGCTCCTGCAGAGTCCTGGAGGTCACTGTGCCGGGTCCAGAAAGGCCTCCGTACACAGCGGTTCTTCTATTTATTTATGTGGAAGGCCTGCAGTCTAGGATACCTCCAGTCCCATCACTTCGGATACTACTAGAAGGTTCCCCAAGTTATTTTAGCCGATGGCTTTTGACTTCCAGTAGAGTGAACACCCATTCCTTCTCTCACTCATTCATTTGCCCCCCTATTCAACAATTGTCTCCTGAATTCCAGGTCTGCCTTGGCGTTATGCAAGGCATTTGAGATGGAACATTGAATAGGGTGACATCCTTGTCCTCAAAAAGCTACAGCCAAGTGGGGAGCCCATCTAGACGAAGCCAGGGTCACAGCCAGAGTGACGAGTGCTCTCACAGGAGCACAAGGGGGGGATGGCATTAAGTAACAAAGGGAAGCCAGGGCTGCTGTGTGGTGGTGAGGGAGGGACTGTGGTCAAAATTACCCTCAAGCTGAGTTTCATAATGTAAAAGAATGGATGAAGTGGAGAGAGGAGGAGAGGATGCTTCAAGCAAATGGAATGGTCTGTGGGAGCACAGGTCTAGTGATGCCTCGTGTTCAGTCATGGAGAACAGATAAAGGAACCGGACAGAGCTAAGCTCCTCTGTGCTGAGCCAATGCCTGCTTTCAGCCTGTGGGGAATGAAAGTAAGGCACCTCAGAGTAGCTAATCATTATTGAATGCTTACTGTGTACTCTGTCGTCTTTAAGTATTTATCTGTCTTATTGTTTTATATCATCTAACCCCTCCGTGTACCTACTGTAGTAATCCCCCATTTTATACGTGAGGAAATCAAGGCACTGAGAGCATGAGCAATCTCTCTGAGGCCTCTCGGCTAACTGAGGCCAGATTTGGGATGCACACCAGGGCGGGCTGCCTCGGACACAGGCTAGCCTCTCCCATTGTGCTGTTGTGCTCGAGAGTGGCAAGCACGGGTGTGTCCAGGCTCAGAAGGAGGTTGGGGAAGGTCATGCTGGCCACAGCGCACAGAGCTGACTGGCAGTGGGTGGGGCTGAGTATGCACCAGAGGTCGGGGTAGAGGCCAGGGGGGCCATCTTCAGGACGGTCACAATGGGAGCCCTCTGTGCCGAGACTCAGAGCCTGCAGCCAGGAGGCCCAGCTGTCTGTGGTCTCGGGATGGGACACTCTGAGGACCGAATCCATCCCCTTGGTCGCTGTGTGATGAGGATTCCCACTCACAGACTACGTTAAATCATTCTTTAACACCCTGGCCAAGAAGGGTCCATGTTCTTCCCCCACCTCCTTGGTTTTTAATTCCCTGCCTTTCCTTCATTTACTTTTAAAACTAAAACAATCCTCTGCATCCCCCAAGATTCTCTCAGTTAGTAGAGAAGTTCCACACACACCTTCCTGGGCTAGAAACCTCAGACGCATCTCTTTGAACCTCATCTGACCAGTCCCCATATCCAGCAGATCCATATCCAGCCCTCAAATCTCTTTCCATTGGCAATGTTTTCTCATCGACTCTGGTCCCAATTGCTGCAGGAGCCCGCTCACCGAGCTTCCTGCTGCCAGGCTCTCCTCCGTTCCAGGGCTCTGGCCTAGTTCATCCACCAGGGTTAGTTGACTAGAGTTACTACATCATTGCCTTAGCAGCTTTGACAGAAACCTCAACTTATAGGATAAAGCAAACCCCATAAAATGGCATAAAGAAAGCCCTAGCTTTCTTTAGACCCCCAACTTAGCTTTCTTTTTTTTTTTTTTTTTAAAGATTTTGTTCATCCATTTGAGAGAGAGTGAGAGAAAACATAAGAAGGGGGAAGGTCGGAGGGAGAAGCAGACTCCCTCTGGAGCTGGGAGCCCGATGCAGGACTTGATCCTGGGACTCCAGGAAAATGACCTGAGCCGAAGGCAGTTGCTTAACCAACTGAGCCACCTAGAGCCCCCCCTTTTTTTTCTTTAAGATTTTATTTATTTGAGGGGCGCCTGGGTGGCTCAGTGGGTTAAAGCCTCTGCCTTTGGCCCAGGTCATGATCCCAGGGTCCTGGGATCGAGCCCCCCATCAGGCTCTCTGCTCAGCAGGGAGCCTGCTTCCTCCTCTCTCTCTTTCTCTGCCTGCCTCTCTGCTTACTTGTGATCTCTGTCTGTCAAATAAATAAATAAAATCTTTAAACAAAAAGATTTTATTTATTTGACAGAGAAAGAGCATGAGCGGGGGGGAGGGGCAGTGGGAGAGGGAGAAGCAGACTCACCACTGAGCAGGGGGCCCGAATCAGGACTCCATCCCAGGCCCCTGGGATCATGACCTGAGCCGAAGGCTGATGCCTAAGCAACTGAGCCACCCAGGCGCGCCCCTGCCTAACCTAGCTTTCTTGAAATATTGTGTCATTCTCCACAAAAGTAACACCTGCTGATTAATTAAAAACTGTGAATATCATCTGCACTTATATTTACTCTATTTACCTCTATGTAATGGGAGATAACACGCCAACAGCTGAACACATGAACTTCGAGCGTTTCTCAGCCCCTTGTGTCACTGGGGCTTGTCCCCGTCAAGTCACTGCTCTATACTGTGCCCGATGTGCTATTTGGAAAACAAAGTACAGTTCCCGCGCCCCTGCGTTATTCATGCTGTCTTCTCCAAGTCTCTCACAGTGGCTGGAACAGAGTGGAAATCAAAATTCTCTGACCTTGAGGAACAGTCTATTAGAAAGTAGAGGGAGCTATTCACCAAAGATTGCATGGAGCCCTTTTGTCTGTTCCATTGTCCCCAGCCCACGACAACCCTGCCAGGCAGATAACATTACAGCTTCTTGTTGGATGAAGAAACTATGGTGCCCAGTGTTTCGTGCAGCCCCGTCTGCCTCCCACATGCCTGCTATGTTCAGGAGCGTGTTCCCTCAGCCCCAGACACACCAGATTCATCTTGGCCTCCATTTCTTCCCACCATGCCCTCACCCTCACTCGGTTTTCTGTTGCCACAAGAATGCAGCATAGCAAACCCCTCAGTAACTTTGTGGGTTAAAACCATAATCATTGATTATTTCTCAGGAGTCTGCAAGGCAAAAAGGCAGTTCTGGGCTGGGCTGGGCTGGGCCGGGCCGCTCTCGGCTATTTCCCCCAGGCACTAGGCCCAGGGGACTGGCTGAAGGTAGTCTCAGCTGGGATGGCTTGGATCTCCTCCTCGTGGTCCCTGGTCTTTCAGGAGACAGATCTGGGCTTGTTCCCATGATGGAGGCAGACTTCTGAGAGAGAAGGCACAAACACAATAAGGTCTGGTCACTTGTACTGAATTCTTGCGGCCAAAGCAAGTTCTAAGTCTGGCTCTAGGGCCCACCCTTCCACTTTGACCTTTGACAACATCTCATAAGGCTTTTGGTCCTGATGCTCCTGGAAATAAGCATTAAACAAAATCCATTTTTACAGAGACAAATTTCTATACGGAAGCAATAAATTGGGCATTAGTGTGACTGATGGTTTTGAGGCTGCTGCAAAGTTCCAAGTTCAAGAAAGCAGGTCCTAGACATTGAGACAGGCTGGTGAGAACAAGATAAAGTGAGATTTACTGCACAGGAAGAATGTGGGCACAATGTCAAAATGACTCTGTTTTCTAACCAGGCAAATGGGAGAATGGTAGGACCACACCCAGAAATTGAGAACGTTTCTATCCCTTTTAGTTTGGTAAGAATATTATTACAGGAAGAAAACCAACAAAAAACACTATGCCAAAAAGACAAAAACAAAACCACACACACAGAGAAAAAGTTTTAAATGAAAAATAAGTTCAGCTTTTAAATGAAAAATAAGTAAAAATAAAGAGCTCATAATTATAACCTTGGAATGCTTAAATGTCGCAACAGTCTGATAATTGATTCAAAATGGAGCGGTTTGGTCAGTATTCCTCAGAACACTGCCCACTTCACTGCCTCACTTCCCATGAGTGTTGACCGGCCCGGGTCCTGTTCTCAAGCTTCTGGGATCGTGTTCTCAAGCTTCTAGTTTTAGGAACGCTTTACATTTCTAGAAATTACTCAGGAGGACCCCAAAGAATTTTTCTTGATGTAAGTTACATCAATATTTACCATATTCATAATTAAGGTAGGAAAATTATAATATATGCCAGATGCTATTTTGGGACAAGACATACAGCAGTAAAACAACAACAACAAAACCAGACAGCTTGTGGGGTGAACATTCTATTGAGGGGAGTCGAACAATAAATAGGTAACAGATAAATTTAAAATATGTCAGAGAGAGGATGATAAATCCCATGGAAGGAAATCAGCTAAGGCGTGGGGATTCTGGCAGCCAGCCAGCACACAAAGGAAACATGGGAAGGAGGTTGGCTGTGTCAGGTTCCAGCTACAGGCACCCTGTGGTTGGAGTCGGCCCGACTCACACTCCCAACTCACACATCTCCCACATGCGCTCCTGTGAAGTTCTTAACTTGAGCGGAAGAACAGAGCCTTGCGAGCAACCAGCCATGTTATCAAATCTGTTTTCTTTCTCACAAGCTGCTGCTCATCGCCACCAAAGGGAAGCTGTCAGGGCACCATAGTGGGGACCATGGAAGACTTTGAATTTAGTGCTGGGGAACCTAGAAAGAGCTCTAACATAGATTTACTAAAGACTTCCGATGACTCACCAAAACCAACATAGAGAGCGCTACTGTATTCAGGCCCTTTTAAGGCCTGAATTCACCACCTTGCCAAGCCAAACTCTCCCATGGCTCACTGAGTGCCATTTCACACAAGCCAGTCTTCCTGCCTGCTTTCCTGGCTCCCAGGAGTATGCAGGGGCACCTGCCAATATCTGCACCTACCTCTTGCTATTTAAAATCAGATTTCTAAGCTGGCAGAGCATGAGTTGGGATAGAAGTTGGAATGCCAATACTGCATTCTCCAAATCAAATTGATTCTTGTGTTTGTGGACAGTAAGCAGTAAGAGGTTAGATGGGAAGGATAGAAGTGGTGGGTCCCAGGCACTCTGGATAAAAACATAAATAAGACCCCGCCTCTGTCAGAAGTGTTTACAAGGAAACAGAATGAGTAAGCAATTCTGATTCAGCAGGATAACTGGTCTGGAAGAGACCTGCATGAACTGCTTTGCACACACAGGAAGGAGCAACTGATTGCTCTGCAGGACCAAGGAATTTTGTTTTGAAGGACGAGCAGAAATAGCCCAGGTTAGTGAAGGGGAGCGAAGGAAAAATATGGGCAAACTCTAACACTTGGAAGAGGTCATGGCAAGTTGGTGACCAGTGACCAGCCGGGTGGGGTGGGGACGTGCCAGGAGGAGGTCAAATGAAGGACCTTGAGTGCAGTGCTGAGATACTTGAAACTTATTCTGTGGGCAGAAAGTACCAAACAGCCCTAATTTCTACAACAAATTAAGTCTGCACTCACAATTTCATTCTATTAGTGTGAAGCTTTTATACTTACTTGCTCCTCTGAGAGCTGCCATCTTGGTCATTCTGGAGCCTAACATTGTACCTGTCACTTGATAGGTTGACTAATGTTTATTAACATGAATACAATCCAGGTAGTTGAAAAAGTCAAGTTTAACAGCACAGAATTTCAAGAAGCAGTCAAAATACTCATGGTTTTACAGTTTTTGTTTGTTTTTAATGAATTCATCCCTCTTTTTCCCAAGTAAACCTGGGCTCCCTCTCTGTCATTCCATCACCCTCCTCCTTGAGGGCTCCCTCCATCTAACCAGTTACTAAGACCTGACCCCTCTTTTCCTGATATTTCTTCTTCTTCTTTTTTTTTTTTGGCCAAGATTTTGTTTATTTATCCAACAGAGATCGCAAGCAGGCAGAGAGGCAGGCAGAGAGAGAGGAAGGGAAGCAGGCTCCCCACTGAGCAAAGAGCCTGGTGTGGGAGCTCGATCCCAGGACCCTGGGATCGTGACCTGAGCCAAAGGAAGAGGCTTTAGCTCATTGAGCCACCCAGGCGCCCCTGCCTGAATATTTCTTGAATCCATACTCATTTCTCCATGTCCATCATTATTTGGATTGATCTGGATTGTAATTATGGACTCTCTACCTGTTTCACCAGGGCCCTTTCTCTCCTACCTCAACCCCAGTCCATTGTCCCCCAATATCTGGACCAATGATTCTAATACATAACTAGAGGGCAGTTGAGTCAGTCCCCTATAGTGGGGCAAGTCTCACCAGGTTTGGAGAGTTTTGCCCTTTAACAAGGGCAAAAGTATTTAAAAAATTCAAATAAGTGATATTTGTATATGAAGTCACTGTGAGGCCTTGGGCCAAATCCTATCCTTGTCTGCAGTTTTGCCTGAGGGAAAACAAGAGATTTGCATTCTTTGGTTTGCAAGTGGAACTTTGCTTGCCATTGTCTCTGTTAAATAATTTGCACCTTGACTGAACTCAAAGGTTTTAAATTTATTTCCTTCCTCAACCTTTTTCTCCTGCTAATTATCTCTCTCTCAAGAGGAACACAGCAGGGAGTTCTCTTGTAACTCAAACACAAGAAGTATATTTTCCCCAAAGTCCAAAAGAGGAATTTATAATATTATAGACTCTCAGCCCTGAAGAAACTCTAGAGAACGTCCAGCCTAAACCCCTCATTTTAGGGCTAAGGGCGAATTGACCGAGGGACTTGTAGGGAGACACAGAGAGAACCAGAGACCTGGTTCAGACCATTCAGGTCTCTGACTCCCAGTCCCGGGTTTCCTCGGCAAGGGAAGGATAGCACAAGGGGAAATTCTGTGTGTCCGTATTCTCGGAACTGTCTCTCCCTAATCAAAACCATCTATCAACACTGTCTTGTTTTTCTGTTTCTCTAAGGATTTTGCATGTAGTAAGAGAGGAGTAGGCGGAGAAAGGAGAATGGTTGTTTTAGTTTCTGCTGTATATTAAATGAACATTTTTTCACTCGTGAGACATTGTATGTGCCTTGTTCGTAGACACAGTCCCCCTCTGTGGCTGGGCTGTAAGCTTGCTGACCCTCCTCCTGCTGACGGAGGGATGGGCCCATCCCTGGGGACAGGCTGGAGGTTTCCTGGGCAGCCCTGCCTACGAGTTCCCACTGAGTTCAGAGGACCCATAACCGGGTAACCTTCCAAGGAAGTTGTCCAAGCCTTTTCTTTTCATTTGGAAAATGGAGATTAAAATATTCACCACTTAGGCATATTATAAGCACTTACTTCAAGTTGGTGTAAATAAAGTACTTCTTATCATGCCATGCATATTGTATGTATTGTAGATATTTATTAACTTCTCAAGCCTTTGCGTTTGTTCTTCAATCAGAAACAGCTTCTGAGCTTCTCTCCTGGCCCATGGGCCCCTCCTCTTCCCCATTAGAGACGCAGCTGAGCAGTTGCAGGCCTAACCCCTCCTTCCTGCAGCCTCTGCCCACTCCTGCCATGTGACAAGAACCTCGTGTCAGATTTTTAAATGAGATAATGGATTTGAAAGTCTCTTAAAAGCTTTAAAGTACTTTACAAATTATTATTTACTTAAGACAGGCCTGTGGTCAGAACTCCAGGTGCACAGCCTAAGGAAGCTCTAGGAAAACATCTGTTTGAATGAAGCTATTTTCTTCATTAATTCAATAGATATTTATTGAGCCTACAAAGCACTAAGTTAGGCAATAGGGTATAATAGTCAACACGAAGACAGAAGTCCCACTTTTGTGGAGCTTACAGTCTAGTGGGAGAGAAGGACAATAAGCTAGTAAATAAAACAGATGACAGAATTGCAGAATATGGACAGCAATCTCTAGGAAATAAGAAAGATGTTGTAGTAGACCATTTTAAATTTAGATGCGGTCATCACAGGAAGCCCCTCAGGGAGATGACACTGAAACTGAGACCTGAAGGATGAGAGGAGCATACTGTGGAGAGATCAGGGAAGAGAGCACCCAAGGCAGAAAGAATTGCAAATGTGTGAGCCATGAGGCAGAATCGAACTCAGCATGTTCCAAGAATAGCAAGAAAGCCAGGGCGATCACAACGCAGTGAGCAAGGGGGAGGAAGTGGAGGATGAAGTCCCATAGACAGGCAGCTGTTTGTGTCCTGTAGGTACTTCAGGGCAGGGTAGGCGGTTAGGATTTTATTCCAAGAGTGATAGGAGAATGGGTTTAGCAGGTCAGCCACATAACATATGTTTTTAAAATGATTAATTCTCCTGTTTTGTGGAGAGCATATTATAGGTAAGCAAGAGTAAAATTGGGGAGACAAAGTGGTCTAGACAAGAGGGGAAGATTCAGGGAGCACAGGGATGAGTGGTGGGAAGAGGAGGAGAGAGACATATCTGAGCATTTTAATTTAAGTATAACACAATTTAAAGGTTAGTTTCGATCTCAGAACTTGCTGGTGGTGGGGAGATGGAGAGAAAGGAGTTAAAATGACTTCTAGATGGATGCCTAGGTGGCTTAGTCTGTTAAGCATCTGTCTTCAGCTCAGATCATAATCCCAGAGTCCTGGAATCGAGTCCCACATCCGACTCTCTTAGTGGGGAGCCTGCTTCTCTCTCTGCCCCTCCCCCTGCTTGTGCTCTCGCTCTCTCTCTCTCCCTTTCTCTCTCTCTGACAGATAAATAAATAAATCTTAAAAAAAAAAAAAAAAGACTTCCGGGGGTGTCTGGTGGCTTAGTTAGTTAAGCATCTGCCTTCAGCTCAGGTCATGATCTCAGGGACTTGGAACTGAGACCCATGTCAGGCTCTCTGCTCAGCGGGGAGCCTGCTTCTCCATCTCACTCTCCCTCTGTACTCTCCTCTCTCAAATAAATAAATTAAATTAAATCTTAAAATAAAAAGAATGACTTCTAGGTAAGAAATCTGGTTGATGGTTTTGCTTAAAATGAGAAGAGTAGGGAGAAAGAATTTGAGGGATAAGAGCAGGAGTTCTGATCGGACAGGTTAAGTTTGAAGATAACCAGGTGGGGACACTGAGAAGGCCATTGGATAAGTGAATTTGGGACTAAGTAGTCATCTAGGTAGGATGTCATTCCAGAGGCAAATTCCAAATTCATCATTAGTTAGAATTTACCTGTATGCAGAACCATCAGATAGATTGAGGTGGCTTGGAGAAGAGATGTGAGGACAAAGCACTTCCTCCTTGAGTGGAAGAGGAAAAAGAACCCAAAATGGATGCCAAGGAAAAAATCCAGAAAGATGGGAGGACAAATAAGAGGAACGGTGTTTCAGAATCTGGAGAAAAAGGTTTTAAGGAGAGATAATCAGATTTTGCTGTGAAGTTCATTAAGATGTAAGACTGAAGATTGACCCTTGGATTTGGCCAAATGGAGGTTGTTGGTGACCTTGACAAGAACTGATTCTGTGGAGTGGGCAGGGGAGTTTAGACCAGCAGAGGCCTGAAGCCCAATTAGAGCAGCTTAGGGCATAACTGGAGATGATGGAACTCCTCAATAGAGGAGTGTCATTACAAAGTGGAAGGGAAAAACAGGGCCACACTAGAAAGTTCTGTTTGTTTACTGAGGGGAAAGGTCTAGGAGGGCAGGAGAGACTATTGAAGTTAAGTCCTTGAGTAGGCTAAAGGAGATGAGATCCACTGCAAAAATAAAGGGAGCAGGAGGGAAGGCAGAGAATATGGGTTCAGATGCAACTGGTTGTTAGATTTGGTGTTCAGAAAACTCATTCATTCATTTATTTAGTAAATACTGACCTACTATGTGCCAGGGTCATCTGGAAGATAGCGTATTTTAGGACTAGGTGGAAATGGCTTCTACCACTTCTGTCCATGTCCCACTGGACAGAATACAGGTCAGCAGGTGCAACCTAACTACAAGGAAAGCTGTGAATATATAAGTGGGGCAGAGGAAAATGGAATGACATTTGGTGAACACAGAACCATCTCTGCCATAAACAGAGAAGAAATGAGTAGGAGGCACACACAGAGATAGTAATGACCCAAGGATCAAAGGAAACAAAATCTTCAAGAAAGAGGAATTGATCAATACTGTCATGCTGTGGGAAGATGAAGTAAGATATGAACATAAAAGTCTGAGTTTTCAGTTAGGAAGTCCTTGGTGATGCAATAAGGGGTAGTTTCTGTAAAGTTCCTATGAAGTGAAAGATGGGAAGTGAAGAAGTAGACCCAGAGAGCATAAGACCACTCTGGAGGAGAAACTACATAAAATGATAGAAGGAGTGAAGTAACTAGAGAGTGGTGCCTAATCAAGGGAGAATTTTTTAAAAATATAGGCAAGGTGTTTATAAGCTAAGGAACTAGCAGTGGAGGAGGTATTAAAGATGACAGAAAGGTGGCAGTTCATCTAGGGAGTCAAGAAGAAGCCAGAAAAGGGTGAGATCAGAGCACAAGTGAACATATTACTGCTGGACAGGAGGAACAATGTGACCTCCTCTAGATGTGTGGGAGGGTAGCCAGGGTAGGAACAACTTAAGAAAAGTTTATAGTGAGGGGCAGGAAGTGGAGGGACGTCATGTCGAATGGTATTTATTTTTTCAAAGGAGTTAATCTGCCATTAGTGAAGAGACTGATGGGGTAGTATGTGTGTATATGGTTGGGGGGCGGGGACTTACTTGCTGTGGTAAGATAGGAGTTAACCATGGAGAGAGCGGTATGGTGTTTAGGGCTCAGCTGAGGTTGGAGAACGCTTACATGTAGTGGCACGTTTGTGAGGTTTTCTCCACACCAGTGTCTGGGACAGAACCAGATGTTTGAACACATCCAGGACCAGGGTTTTCTGTAGAGCAGCTATGGTGGAATAACAAGGAGCTGGTGGGTGAGGGTGCTGGTGAGAGAGGTATTACAGATGATAGGAAAGGAAGCTGAGAGCCTGGGAGAAAGCAGAGGTCAAGGGACAGGAGGGCACAAGGAAATGGAAGAGCAGAGTCTGTGAGAACAAAGAAGTGAGAAATGGAAGGGTAAGGAGTTATTGCAGAGGGTAGCATAGTAGAGTTTCACATTTCTAATAGGGAACAGTTCCTGGGGGGATGGGGGGTGGGGATCCAGAGTATGGGGGTTGGGGAGTGGTTGCTAGAGGAGCTTGAAAGCAACGTGCTGTGGAGTTGAAGAAGTTGAGGTGCTCAGGCTCTTGATGTGTGTGGGGTAGTGTCCCAGAGAGCTCTCAGGGGTTCAGACTAGAAGGAGTTGATAGCATGAGATACAAAGAAGGGAGGGCTTTTGTATGAAGATAGAGGAACTGGAGAAAGGTAAAGCCTCCCTTTTTTTTTCCCCACTTCATCTTCCTCCCCCATTAGAGACCGTTAAGATCCTGTTTGGATCATAGAAATACTGTCCTAATTAGTTTCCCTGATTTTGGTTTCTCTCCCATGTATCCATCATACACACAACTGCCAGCTTAATAAATCTTGACCGTGATTCACTAGCTCCCTCCCTGCCTATAGAATAAAATCCATATTCCTTAACCCCACCCTCAGTGCTCCAGCACAGAGCTGGTTTCAATCCACTGCTTTGTTTTATGCATCTAGTTTGAGGTAACAGCAAATATTTAGTTTATATTGGTTTCAGTGCTGCACTACTTTACTAACACAAGTCATGAATGTGCTTTTATGAATTGTGAAGAATGTTATTCCCTGCCATCTCAGAATGGTACCCATTAAGGATCAATGCCAATGTAGATTATCCCCTTCCTCAAATGACAGCACCATTCCCTGTCCTTTTGTAAAAAACCCACTTTAAACTTTATATTGTAGTGAGTTAGGTACCTATAAAGCAAGAACCATTGCTAATTTATCATTGTACCTCAGAACTTTTGCACCACAGCTCATAATACCTAGCTCAGTATCTCGCCTTCTGTAGGTGTCCAGTGCTGCTGACTGCATGCATGTATTCATGAATAAATTAATGAACAGATAAGTGGAGTTCTTATAATGCTCTAATAGGATTAAGGGCAAAAATCCTTCACTAGAAGGTGATCTCCTCAACGTTAGGGTTGATTTTATATATTTTTTTTATCTTCAATACTTACTTAGCATGGTTCTGGGAGCATTGTAAGCTAAGTCCACAGATTACAATGCTCCCAGAAAATCTGGACAAATGGAATTGAATCAGGCAGCTTCATCCCTAAGTGATTCCTACTGTGTCAACTCCAAGAAGGTAAACAGGGTCTCTGACCCAGCAAAGAGCTCTTTATATCCTGACTTGAATAAAACGTTGACTTTTATCATTGGCCAGTAGCTCCCTTAACAGAAACACATTTATTCACTTAATTCTTTGATTCTTTAAACCATACCATAAGTTGTGATTGATCTGTGTGTGATAACTTTATTCTAGACACAGAAGGAAAAGAAAGTAATCTGTGAGAATAGACACATGAAAGGATGCTCAACATCACTTATCAGGAAAATACAAATCAAAACCACAAAGAGATATCACCTCATATCTGTCAGAATGGCTCGTATCAAAAAGAAAGAAATAACAAGTGTTGGCAAGGATGTGGAATAAAAATGAAAGCCTGTCTACTATGAGCGGGAATGTAAATTATTGTAGCCACTGTGGAAAACAATGAGGAGGCTCCTAAAAAAAATCCAAAATAGAACTACCCGATGATCTAGTATTTCCACTACTAGGTATTTAATCCAAAGAAAACAACACTAAATTTGAAATGATACGTGCGTCCCTTTGTTAATTGCACCTTATTTACAACAGCCAAAACATAGGAGCAACTTATGTGTCCATCAATAGATGAGTGGATAAGAAGATGTGGTGTATATGGAATGTTACTCTGTCATAGAGAATGCAGTCTTGCCATTTGTGACAACATGGACAGACCTGGAGGGTGTTATGCCAAGTGAAATAGGTTAGAGGAAGATGCTGTATGATTTCGCTTATATGCGGAACCTAAAAAAAAAAAGGACAGAAACAGAACCTAAAGTACAGAGAACAAGCTAGTTGTTGTTTTGGGGGAACAAAATGGGTGAAGGCAAGTGGGAGGTATAGGCTTCCAGTTACAAAATGAATGAATAGGGATAAAAGGCACGGTATAGGGAATATAGTCAATGGCATTGTCGTCGTGTTGTATGGTGACACGTGGTAGCTACTGTTGTGAGCAAGCATAACATAGAAGTTGAATCACTGTGTTGTATATGTGAGACTACTGTAACATTATATGTCAACTATGCTTTGATAAACAGGAAATACAAAAGTAATCTGTGAGAAAAGCAGACATCTTGTGTCCCTAAAGTACCTCTCCTTTTTCTCCTGTTTGGCCAGGCTGTGACAACATGTTGATGGGCATAAAGTCTCTGAAAATAGTGAAGAAGACTATGGACACACACGGCTCTTGGATGAAAGATGCTGTCAGCAGTTCCCAAAAGGTTTATTTCCTAGTTGGATCCAGAAACAAAACTGTTTGGGAATTTGCAAACATGCGGGCATTCATGGAGGATAGCACCAAGCCAGCCCCACGGAAACTGATCCTAACACATTCCTGGCAGGGAACGGGCCAAGTGGTCCACAGAGGTTTTCTGTTTTTTCACAACCAAGGGACTGTCAATGAGATCATCAAATATAACCTGCAGAAGAGGACTGTGGAAGATCGAATGCTGCTCCCAGGAGGGGCGGGCCGAGCACTGGTCTACCAGCACTCCCCGTCGACATACATTGACCTGGCTGTGGATGAGCATGGCCTCTGGGCCATCCACTCGGGGCCAGGCGTCTATGGCCATTTGGTTCTCACAAAAATTGAACCTGGCACACTGGGAGTGGAACACTCATGGGATACTCCATGCAGGAGCCAGGATGCCGAAGCCTCCTTCCTTTTGTGTGGGGTTCTCTATGTGGTCTATAGCTCCGGCGGCCACGGCCCTCACCGCATCACCTGTGTCTATGATCCGCTGGGCACTGTCAATGAGGACGATCTGCCCAAACTGTTCTTCCCCAGGCGGCCGAGAAGTCATTCCATGATCCATTACAACCCCAGAGATAAGCAGCTTTATGCCTGGAATGATGGAAACCAGATCATTTACAAACTCCAGACAAAGAGAAAGCAACTTCTGGAGTAATGCAGTACAGCAAGGAGGGAGAGCACTGAGGCTGTGGACACTGCTCTCTGGGACATGGAGGCCACAGCCCCTTTGCAATACAGTATCCCTCTGATCACAAACAGGGATAGAGCCTAGAACTGGGCTTGTGTATGCATCCTTCCCCTGGATGTTATGGCCTGAGTTATCACCCAAGAGTGTAGATGAGAGTCTGTCATTTGGAAATTTTCAACTTCCATGACCCACCCAAACCTCCTGGCTCTCAAGGCCCTCCAAGTGCTGATCCAACTTACATCCAATCAACCTTTCCCTTACCCCCACCCTCCCACCCCCCTCCCCTGCCAACAGTTAGGAATACAGCCTACTTCCTAATACTTCTGGCTCCATCCTGGCCTTTCCTGACACTTTCCCCTTTCTTAAATGCCCATTGGTATTCTTCCATTTTTTACCACCCAACTAAAGTACAATTTCTTATTGATGTTTACTCTCTATGTCCCCCAGCTCTGCCCCTTCACCAAGCTGAGGAGATACAAGAGGAAAGTAAAACCGCTCACATTTGAATACCACTTGCCAGTTCCAAAGTGTTTGCTCCTATGTACATCATTTAATTCTCATGCCACCCTGTGAGACATGCAGAAGAGGTCTTTATACTTACCATTGTAGAGATGAGAGAAGTTTAGGTGAGCCATTCAGAGGAGCACAGCCTCAGAATGAGAATAGGGCTTGAAAATACTGCAAATCCCATAGTCTTCCCATTGCCCAAGGGAGCATCACATGCATATGTTTGTTCACCCAGCCTTTTCTAGGCAATACATTCAGCGTCTCATCCTAAAAAATCATGGTCTGCCCCCTGCTGCCATTTTCATGTCTGCACAAGACCTTCCGGTAAGCCCTTCCAAAGCTACTTCCTCCAGCCTACAGCCTAAGGGTGAGGACCCCACCTGTAGCCTCATCTTGTCTTAACTTCCCCTGTCTCTCTTCTTGCTGGAAACACAATAAAACCTACACTAAGCAAATAAGCCTCATCAGGGGAGACTTGCATGTGTGCCTTCAGCAGACAAGCTGGCAGGAAGCGTTCAGCTCCCCAGCACACCGAGACCTGGGGAGGGAAAGCTTCTGGAATCTGGACAGAAGCCAGATCTCCGGCCAGTGATTCCCCATCACAGCAGGCATGCCAAGTGGCACGGGTGACAGAGGACAGCTGTGCTGCTGCAGAGGGGCTTCTTTAAATCTTTCCCACGAGTTTGTCCACTTCAGCCCAGTGTGGGTCACCCGCGCAGGCTGTGGTGCCAGTCCGTGTCATGTGCCGAGGCCTCTGTCTTTCCAGGTTAATCACATGAGAGGGCTTGTTTTGTGTGCTTGCAGCTGTTTTGCCAACTCTGCCAAGCTCAGGGTGGGGCCACGGGCGATGAAGAGACGTTTTTTCCCCCAGAGCATTTGCGTAGAGCTTTGGCAGAATAGAATCCCTCACCCTGTGCTTGCAGCACAATTACCCACAGTTCTAGCAGCCCCCATCTGTTGTGGAAGGACGCAGGTATGGATACATAAACATGGCCATGGGACCCACTCCAAGGGTTTACAGACATCGTCTACCCTGGGGAATAAAATAACATGACCTATTTCACCGGTGTAAGGCATGTGGGATGCCTCAGGAGGAGGGTTGAGTGGGATTCCTGGTGAGTGGAATTATGTGTGGGTCACACACTCAGAGTTCTTTATAGGCCCAGAGGAGGGTTGCCTTTTGTCTGTGATACACCTGGATTCGACAGTTCTGAAGGGTGCCCTTCCTGCCGCTAAGGACCCACCCAGGTGCTTTAAATTCCTACAGCTAGAATCACATTTTCAGATCAAGACATCATCTCCCTGTTAATGGGCCACTTTTTTTCCCAGGGATCCAGGGCAGGGCAGTATGTGGGCCCACAAGCATCATTTTGGGCTTCTTTTTGGTGAACTGTTCAGCTCTGGGGTCTCTTGTCAGATCTTAGGTCCCTATGACCTATGGCAGTGGTTCTTAAACTTGACTGCACATAAGAATCACCTGAGGAGCTTTTAAAGATCCTAATACCAGGCCATACTCCCAGACCATTAAATCAGAACCTCAGGAGGTAGGACCAAGACAGCAGTAGTTTTAAGCTCCCTCCCCCCCCCCCCCAAATGGTTCAAAAGTGTGAAGAAGCTTGAGAGCCAGGGACTTAAACCATATTTTAAGGTAATTTTTATAAAAAGCAGTTGTGTATTCTTAGAACAGATTCACGTTTTCTAGGGGCTATGGTTAGGGCAGTGTGTCCGCTGGGGCAGCAACCTGTAGGATTTGGAAACACACATGAACTCATGTGAACCAGAGGGCCTAGGTCTACAAAAGCCTCTGCTGCTATTTTAAGGAAGTGAAAGAGAACTGAAGGGTGTCCTGCTGTAACACAACTCTCGCGGGCCCCAGCCTTCCTCTGCTGGCTTTGCCTTTAGTCTGCTTCTGGCCATGTTCCTACAGTGACCAGAGTCTCATATTTGCCGGGGTGGCTTAAATTCTGTTCACATGTTAAAGTCTTCCGGGCACTCTGGTAATTTCAGACAGCCAGGGTAATTTGAAAAAAAGATGTGTCTTGTGGAGTTTGTCCAGCCTGTAGAAATGTAGATTAAAATTGAGGCCCAGGCTGTGGTGACTCCTGCCAGAGCTGGGGACTGTGCCAGAGTCTACGGTGTCAATGCCATCTGCGGCCCACAAGGATTTTAATCAGCTGAACTGAGCAACCGGTCCTGGGAGGCCCAGACAAGGCAACAACCTAGCAGTACAGTCAAGGGGGATTCAGGCCATACACTGGGGGAAGGCGTTGGACTGAGTCTCCAGAGAGCCCAGTCCTGCCCTGATTCTAGAATCCACTCCTGTGGTCCTAGGTACCAAACCTTTTCTCTTGTCTGGGGGACGCCGCCTTGGTGCTGAGCATAGGGAAGTGCTTCTTGTCCTTAGCTGTTCCCAAGACCCAGAGCAAGTGTCTTTGGTTGGGCCTGACCACTAGGGGGACCTCCACTCCAGATAGCGGGGTTCAAGCGCGGCCGGACGCTAGCTAGGTTGACTCAGAGCCTTCCAAACGGGTTGTTTGGAAAGACCGGGAATGAGGCAGAGCTCGGACCAACCTCAATTTGGACTGCGTCGCACGGGTCGGCGCGGGGGAGGGGTGCTCCGAACACCCAAAGGGTTGCTGTTCTCAGTGCGCCTCTAATCGGTCTTCCTGTGGCTTTTCTCTGCACAAATTGCTTTCCTGTTTCCTCTTTATTTCCTACGGCCGGGGAACGATGCTGACGGGCTGGAGAAGTCCAGCGGGACTGGCAGCACTAACGCCGAGACCCCCCCGTCGGTCTCCGCGGGGCCGGAAGGGTGCAGGAGGGGGAGGTGACAGTAATGGGGCGGGGCCTCCTGGGAGGCGGGGCTTGCGAACTCTAAACACGCTCCAGGGGGCGGGGCCGCGGCTGGGCGGACGGGGCGAAAGCAGGTTCGAAGGGGCGGGGTTGAAGAGGCAGGTCCCAGAGGAAAGGGAACCGGTGGCTGACTCGTCCCTGCGGTGCCGCGGGAGAGAGAAGGGGAGTTGAGGGGCGGTCCCAAGGGAAGCAGGGCGGGAGAAAGCCTGCGCTCCTGGATGAGCCTCCCCTGGGTCCCGCCCCCGTCACGTGGGCTGCAGACCCGGCCGCTGCCGCTCGGTCCGCTGGTTGGTCGGTCAGTTGGTCGGTGGGTCAGTGGCCTGCAGCTCGGTTCTCGCCTCTCATGTTCGGAGGTGGGAGGGACACTGGAGCGGCCCGCACACCTGAGCTGCCCGGACAGGAGCCCTGCACCCAGGTCAGTGGGCTCTCCCCACGCCCCGGGTCCCCTGCGCGTTCCAGACCGGGAGCCCCCGCGGGTGCATTGCCTGGGGAACCGAAAGCCCCCAGATCCAGGAACCGTCCGAGGAGTGGGGGTCAGTGCCAGTGAGGGCCCCAGAGCGTGTCCCAGGCGAGAGAACAGGAACCCTCTTCCTCTTCTCTGGCCAGAATTCTGGGAGGAGGGTATAACTTCTGCGGATTTGCCCCGAATTTCCACCCAAACCTGCCGGGAATTTACACACAGTCCGCGCGCCCTTGCAGGTGCCACCTTGGCCCTGGAGATGCGGGATGGCCAGTCACCTCATTTCTGTGCGGTATGTCAGAGAAGCCCCGGCGTCATATAGAGAGCCCACGGTGGTCGCCCGGTTTAGGGTCTGTTTGCCCGGACATCTCTGTTCGAGTGTGTTCAGATGCAACGCCTTGACTGAGACCAGCTCTGTAATTGCGAAAACGCAACGTGCCTATCAAAATCTCAAGCCACTGCGTCCCAGTAGACTGCCAAATGGGGAAGGTGCTAGTTGAAAGTGGGCTCCTCCTCTCCCTCATGACATCCCACCTCCAGACCTGCAGTTTTTCTTCAAATGAAAATACGATTATATATATTGAAAAGGTAGAATTTCCAAAGTTTGCAAGGGATTGAAACAAGGATTCTAGCTAGTCTTTAATCCTCTTAAAAAAACAGACCCAGAGTATTGTATTTCTACGTTTAGAGCAGCTGGTTATGTCATATAGGTCCGTCCCTCTTTCCATATTTCTAAGTCCACCTCCTATCTTTCTCTTCATCTGTCTCTTTCCTTTCCCAGTTCCTTAATGGATTATAATACAAATCTCAAGTGTTTCCAGATTTTATGTTGCATTTTGTGAAGTTAAATGCCCAACTACAGAAAGGCAGTTGGCTGTATACAAAATTCATCTTCAGTATGTTCCGTCTTTGATTATAATATAGAAAATATAGAATATAGCAATATACAGAATATATATAAAGAGAGAATATA
Organism: Taxidea taxus jeffersonii; assembly: GCA_003697995.1. NCBI lineage: Eukaryota > Metazoa > Chordata > Mammalia > Carnivora > Mustelidae > Taxidea > Taxidea taxus. Next base: position 4,570 of record ML110085.1, on the reverse strand, counting down.
AAAAACACAAAATATCATTTAATTTAGAGATTGTTTCTTTTTGGGACTTGAGAGGCAGCCCATTAGTATTCTGCTTAAATTCATATTTAAACGACCTTGTAGTGGGAAATGAGATGAATGAATTTGTCATTTACTGCATTCATTCATGATTTTATCAATACATTTATTATTCTTATTCTTACTTAGAGATTTGATTATGTTATTATTAGTTTATTGTATTATAATACACTTGTATTTAATGTTTATATTAACTTAATATTTTATATTGTATTACAGATAACATTATATAATTATATTTATAATATAATTATATTTAATATTTATATTAATGCATTTATTGTATATAATACTGAAGAAACAAACTGAGAATCATGATCTCTGCTGGGACAGCTGTGGCAGGTGTGGTAGCTCTAAGACTGAGCAGAATGAATGAGATAAATGCCACAAGAGAGGGAAGAGCAAAGAGTTGTGGCAATTCCTATCTTTCCCTTTTTTTTTTAAGATTTTATTTATTTATTTGAGAGAGAGAACGAGAACAAGTGGGGGTGGGGAACAGCAGAGGGAGAGGAAGAAGCAGGTTCCCCGCTGAGCAGGGAACCCAGTGTGGTACAGTCCCAGAACCCTGGGATCATGACCTGAGTGGAAGGCAGATGCTTAACAGACTGAGACACCCAGGTGCCCCAGGAATTCCCATCTTTCATCTGACTGGGGAAGATCTGGGATAATTTCAAGAAGTGGATGACTTGTGTGATGGATCTCAGAGGATTTCTCCTGGGCGGGTGTCTCCAGGCAGAGGCAGGTAGAGCATGGTGTGGGCTGAGAGCTGTGTAGGCAGGCAAACACCAGCTAGCCATGAGAAGTGGCAAGTGGCCCAACTTGGTTCCCAGGGTGAGTGCTGGGCAGTAGAGCTGGTGACAAGGATAAAGCATGGCCCCAATGGGCCTTGAAGGTCAGGTGCAGAAGTCTGGAATTGGAAAACATGGGAGCCAATGAGAGGTTTTAAGCAAGGGATTGACTGATGGTTCTTGGTGAGCTTCTCAAAGTCCGGGACCTTGGTCCTTGGCCGTCCTAACCTCTGGCCTGATGTGGAGAAAATCCAGTAAAATATTTGTGGACTGAATGATCAGGCAACACCTTAGAGCTGAGCTTCTCAACCTTTAACAAGCTTAAGAATCAGGACTAGGGGATTTTGTTCAAATGAAGATTCTGATTCCTAGGTCCATGAGTGGGATCTGACCTACATTTCTAAAAAGTTCTAGGGTCGTGCCCTTCACTGTCTCTGGCAAGGATTAAGGGCCGTTGTTTGCAAACCTGGGGAGCTTTTAAACTATTTGGAATGAAGTGGGTCTGTTGTGTTTCCAAGTTTCCCCAGGGGATTCCAGTGAGGGCCAAGGTAGGGCCTGCTCAAGCCCATTGTGGGTGTGCTATGGGAAGGAGTGGGGGTGGAGGGGGCAGGCACTGGGATGGAGGGGCCAGTTAGGACATTGAAGGTCAATCAGGATAGAAGTGGGAAGGCCTTCTATTGGGCCTGAAAGAGTGGGACAGGTAGGAGAGATTCTGTAGAGAGATGGAATCTATGGCCAAGGGCTCACGGAGTGCTGGTGTCTGTCTTTAGAGTGACTGGACAGCTTGTAGAAATACGGAGGGGGAAATAATTCTGAGAGAAGTCAGCTTTGGAGAAGAATGGCATGCCCTTCAGGCTATAACATTTGTTGTGAAATTTAGAAGTTGGTTCTGACATGGCCATCGAAAACATTTTTTTCCTGAAATACAGATCTGTTCAAGACACTTCCCTGCTCTACATCCTCTGGTGGCTCCTCTCTTGCAACATATGAGAAGGAAAAGCTAGTATGAATGCAGCTAATGAACCATCTAAACATTTAGTAAATTCCCAGACTGTGCACCCCATTGAAGAAGTGACCCCTGGTGGGAGGAGGCAGGGGGAAGATATCACATTGTCACCACTCGGTTTGGGCACAACTAGACTGCAACTTTTGGCAGCTTGGTGTTGTCCAGAGTCACTGTTTTTCCTGCTTCCTCTTCAGAACGGTTCCACTTTGTTTCCTGGAGTCATTCTTAGGTTTCAACACTTGGTGGCACCTCTGGGTCTCAGTTTTCCAAGAATCCACAGGTGGTCTCAGAAGGGCGGGCTGTAACCCCTTTAGACTCTGAAAGCCCGGTCTTAACTCGCCCTTGGGGATCTTCATGACATCCATTCTTATCTCTGACACACTCAGTAAAGAATCTAGGAGATGCTGTCCTAGAGCAATCATTTCGCTTCAGACCCAGATATCCTTCTGGCCTTGCAATTTTCCAGGGTTCTGTGAACTGTCAGCTTTGTCTTCAGGAAACCTATGACTTCTACTTAGTGCTCCAAGGTAATTCCTATTTTGGGGATCCTCTCTAATTCTTGCTCTCATTTCCTCTGTCTGTCACATCCATGCTTATTATGCACACAGAGATGCAGGCTCTTAATCACCATGTTCCACGTGGTATAGTCATCTGGGCCCTGGAATATACTTGTGGATGGAAGGTCTCCACAAGATGGGGTAAGATTGCCTCCTTGGTGGGATAAAGTGTAGCATCCTTGTCTGGCACTGAAGGCCCTGCAAAGGCTGGCAGCACTGTAGCTCACACTGTATCCCCACTGTTCCCCAGACTGAGTAGCTCACCACTTTCTGTCTTATGCAACTGTCCATCTTTGCACGTGCTATGTGCTCTTCCTGGAAAGGTCTTCCTGGAAAGGTCTCACTCTGTGAGATGAATGAACTCTTATTAAAACTTCAGGGTGCAAATCAAACCCTTGAAACCCCTCTCTTCCTCCCATCTCCAAGGCACTTGGACTCCTCTGTGGGGCATCCATAGAGAACTCAGCTGTGATACTTAGGCACTTCATTTGCATTATCTCTGTCCACACCCGCTCCAGACTGTGAGCTGCTCCAGGCCTGCATCAACCCTTGGGTGCAGCCCTACACTCAGCAGATGTGCAGGAAGAGTTTGTGGTAAACACAGACCCTGAGCTGGCTGTTTTTGCTATATTTGCCCTAGTAGAGGGGGAAAAGGGTAGGCCATTTTGCACCAGAGATGAGGGAAGAAGCAAGAAGAAAACCTGAAAGTCTGGGACAGGCCCAGTGAGGAGTGGCCCATAGGGCTAGAGTCAGAGGGTGGGGTGGGGAGGGGACACTAGAAGAGGTGAGACTGGAGTCAGGCTGGGGTGAGGTCATGGAAGGCCTTGAACTCTTTGGCTAAAGAATTGAAATTTTAATTCCCATGACACTGAAGGTCTTTCATTGTGGAAAAGACATGGAGAAATATCTGCTTTCAGGATGATCCAGGGCTGGCAAGAACAGCATGGAAGGACAAGAAGCAACCTCCTGTGGCGTATGCTGTTGGAATAACCCATGGAGGTAGCTTAGGATGTGAATCAAGGCAGTGGCAGTAGAGATGGAGAGGGATCTTGCCAAGAAATCCTGCAGGATTGAGTGATTGGATTTGAGGGAGAGGGAAAGGCAACAAATGGGACACTGACACTTTGTGCTAGTGTGCTGGGAGAAGAATGAGGCATTGTCAGTAGCATGAGAGCATGGAGGAGATTCTTAGAAGGGGGAAGGGAAGTGAGGATGGTTGGTTCCTTTTGGGATCAGAAGAGAGCCTTGGGTACTTTCATCATACATATAGACACACATCATACACACACACAGATGGTGAAGCTACCCAGAGGAACCTATCTAGGGTCATCTGCTGCTGGTGGTAGAGCCCAGGCATCCTGGCCCTCTGGCCTGGGGCTGTATCCTTTGGAGCACTGTGAGTTGGCCAGAGTAGAGCTGCCAGAAGGTCCAGATGGAGATTCCATTAGGCAGTGAAAAATGGGAAAGACACCAGGTTTGGGGTGAATTCAGTCTGCAGAATAGCTAAGCCTGGAATCTTCCAGGTCAAGGACTCAGAAGGGAAGTGTCTGTGGTGGCCAAGGCCAGTGTAGGTGTGAAGGCTCCTGAGTCCTCTCTGTCCTGTGGCCCAGGCATGTGTGGACTGTTGGGGAGCAGGGAGTGCTTTATGGCATGGACACCCACACTTGTTAGTGCTCAGTGTGGGTAATGTGTACTAAATGGATTTTCTGGGAGTACACCCATGCCTCTCTCAGTTCTCCAGAAGGATGTATTCTAAGACCCAAACCCTTTTTCAAACCCTTGGCAAACTTTAGGGACCCATCCAATCAGTCAGTAGAAGTTGGCTGTGGTGTGGTGGAATGGGGGTGATGGGTGGCTCCGAGCATAGGCCCTTGTGGTAGGGCCCACATTGGGGATCCAGATGGTTGGGGGAGGGCCCTAGCTGTCCGGTGAGGAGAGAGGACCTTATCTAGAATCTGCACTGCTGCCTGGAGACTCTGGCCGCTGGAGGCTGCATTTCCTCTCCTCCTCACCTCTCCCTTCCACACCTTTCTGCCTGGCGGTGCTTCTTCACCCCCAGCCTCCCAGGGCAGGTTCTGCCTTTGCCATGGCTCAGTGGTCACCTTAAGTTTGCTGAGACAGAGCTGGGTTAACACACGCAGATCATTTAGAGTATTGCCTGG
>ML110084.1:24577-74626 GCA_003697995.1 Taxidea taxus jeffersonii | reverse complement strand
CAGCAACTTCTTCCTAGGAACAACGCCAAAGGCAAGGGAAGCAAGGGAAAAAATGAACTATTGGGACTTCATCAAGATCAAAAGCTTTTGCACAGCAAAGGAAACAGTCAACAAAACCAAAAGACAACTGACAGAGTGGGAAAAGATATTTGCAAATGACACATCAGATAAAGGGCTAGTATCCAAAATCTACAAAGAGCTTAGCAAACTCAACACCCAAAGAACAAATAATCCAATCAAGAAATGGGCAGAGGACATGAACAGACATTTCTGCAAAGAAGACATCCAGATGGCCAACAGACACATGAAAAAGTGCTCCACATCACTGGGCATCAGGGAAATACAAATCAAAACCACAATGAGATACCACCTCACACCAGTCAGAATGGCTAAAATGAACAAGTCAGGAAATGACAGATGCTGGCGAGGATGTGGAGAAAGGGGAACCCTCCTACACTGTTGGTGGGAATGCAAGCTGGTGCAACCACTCTGGAAAACAGCATGGAGGTTCCTCAAAAAATAGAAAATAGAGCTACCTTATGACCCAGCAATGGCACTACTGGGTATTTATCCTAAAGATACAAACGTAGTGATCCAAAGGGGCACGTGTACCCGAATGTTTATAGCAGCAATGTCCACAATAGCCAAGTTATGGAAAGAACCTAGATGTCCATCAACAGATGAATGGATAAAGAAGAAGTGGTATATATATACGATGGAATACTATGCAGCCATCAAAAGAAATGAAATCTTACCATTTGCGACGACATGGATGGAACTAGAGCGTATTATGCTTAGCGAAATAAGTCAACTGGAGAAAGACAACTATCACATGATCTCCCTGATATGAGGAAGTGGAGATGCAGCGGGGGTGGGAGTTAAGGTGGTAGGAAAAGTAAAAATGAAAGAAGATGGGATCGGGAGGGAGACAAACCAAAAGAGACTCTTAATGTCATAAAACAAACTGAGGGGGGTGGGGAGAAGAGGGGTTGGGAGAGGGTGGTGGGGTTACATTATATGTTTAAATAAAGCTTAAATAAAGTAAAAAAAAAAAACATGGAAAAAAAAAAAAGTAAACACAACGTAAAATTCAGCTCCTGGGGCAGTTGGGTGCCTCAGTTGTTAAGCAGCTGCCTTTCGGCCCCGGTCATGATCCCGGGGTCCTGGGATTGAGCCCTGCATCGGGCTTCCTGCTCAGCAGGAAGCCTGCTTTTCCCTTTCCCACTCCCTCGCTTGTGTTCCCTCTCTCGCTGTGTCTCTCTCTGTGTCAAATAAATAAATAAAATCTTTAAAGAAAAAAAAATACCTATAAACCGGAGAATAAAGCAACTGAAAGTAAATGATCCAGAATTATTTTATATAGACTTTTTTAATATATGTGTAATCCAATACTTAATACAAAAGGTATGTCATATATAATCCTCCTTGGAGGTTTTTTTCCATAGACCGCAATGGTCAGTTTTTTCCCAAATCGAAGTCCAATGCAATTTTTAGTGAAAGCACTGCCTTGATAAAATGCCCGACATTAGCACTAAGCATTCTTCTTTTCTTGAAAGAATTAGATGTAGAGTTCAAAAGAAGCAACATCTGTGTTTGCAGATGCCATTGCTAATTTCATATGAGAGAATGATCTAAATATCTTGTGAGGCACGTCTCCTTAAGAGCTATGTCCATTCTCTGGAATCCCTGCGTGGGGTTGCTGTGTGACCAGATGTTTGCTTTGCCTCCTGGGTGGGAAGAACTCCAAATGGAAAACTTCCCCAGACTGGTGAGGTCAGAATCTCTGAGCAGATTCTCTTCCAAAAGCAAGAGATGGCAGTGCCTGCCAGACTCTCGGTGCCGACTCGAGAGGACTGCTTGGACCAGAGGACAGGACTAGCAGAGACCTCAGCCCTCTTCTTCAGCCCTCTTCTTCTTTGGTACCCTCTGACAAAATCCTCTTCTGGGCTGAACAGAGTGTAGCAACAAACCATTTGTTCCCCAGGTTTACAGACCTGGCTCTGGAAGGAAGACCCATGAGAAGGGAGCCACATTCATCCGGAGGTTGGGAAATGTTTTCCTTGGTCTGTGGCTGGGCTGATGTTGGCATGGTTCCTTGTCCACAACAAGGTGACACTAGGGAAAGGAAACAAAATAGAAGTCTTTCTCGATGAGAAAGACCCAAGAATCAAGACCGGAAGCAAGGGAGGAGCTCCTGGGGTAGGCTAGGGGAGAGGAGACCCTGTGGGAAAGCTGGCTAGCTCCGGGGACCAAGTATTACAGTGTCTTATGGAAATGAAAGAAAGACCGAACAAGCTGTATGTGTTCTGACTTTTTAGTCCCTTGCTTGTCCTAGGCAGGTCTCAGTGTTGGCATTGATTGTGGTGATCATTCCATTTCCTTTTATTTGAGTCCCTGTGGGCCAGGTGATACAGAGACACAAAAGTGAATTTACTTAAGGAATCTATTTTCTCTGAATTTATTTTCTTGCTGAGGTGTGTGTATAAATACTAACAGAGGGAGTGGTAAGTATTATGGGCCCAGTAAGAGGTATAGTATATTACAGAATGCTATGGAAGTTGAGGGAATGGAAGGTATATTTTCACATGTTTAATCAAATAGGTCATTTAAGCTGTGTCTCAGAGATTGAGTAGGATTTGGATATATGAAGTTGGTAGTGTGTGATGTAATCTCCAGGCCTTAAATCATCTCATTTGTAGTATTTACATTTTTGCTTAGTGTAAATAAGTCATGGAAAATGTAAGTGGTTTTTTAAAAAAAATTAATATAGAGGTACTTCATGTTCACTGTGACACATTTTAGAGTATGTATATATAGTATTAAGAAAACCCGATCTGTCAGCCCCAGTAACTGCTGTTGACCTGTGGTGAATTTCCTTTTACAGTCAAAGGCAGTCACTTATGCATCAGAAATCCATAGGTATCAAATCATTCTCACGGCCAGTTATGCTCACCAGACCCACATATTTAATTCATTGCACATTCTAATTTGAATATGAACTGAACCTAAAAATGCATCATGTATGCTCTAAATGTAGTTACTCTGTTTCAGTTTTTCTTCAGGCTAATTACTGTCTTTTGTAGGAAATACCCTGTCTGCAGGCTGCTGGCTGCTCTTTTTCCCTTGTCTTCCATGCAAAACTGACTAGGAAAGAAAGTTCAGTGATGCTTGGCTGGGTTTTACGGATTGTTTCTGGTTTTTGTTTTAGATTTGAGAAAAAATTAAGGTTTTTTTAATTGTTAAAATGCCCAATTCTCTTGGTTTTTCCAAAATATACCTATAATAAAATATGTAGTACAATAAAATGTGGATTACAGAAATTTACCATTCTGACCATTTGAGAGTGTATGAAGTTGGTGGCATTAATAAGCACATCCGCACTGTCGCTCGTACAACCCACACCAGCCTCCGTCTGCGGAGCTTTTCCGTCACCCCAAGCAGAAACTCTGTGCGCATCAAGCAGTTGTTCTGCCTTTCTCTCCTTTCCTCTTTCTTCCTTTTTTTTTTTTTTTTAAAGATTTTATTTATTTATTTATTTGAGAGAGAGACAGAGTGAGACAGCATGAGAGGGGAGGTCAGAGGGAGAAGCAGACTCCCCATGGAGCTGGGAGCCTGATGTGGGACTCGATCCCAGGACTCCGGGATCGTGACCTGAGCCGAAGGCAGTTGCTTAACCAACTGAGCCACCCAGGCGCCCTCTTCCTTTCTTTTCGTCATAGCCATCCTAATGGGTGTGGTGTCTCAGAGTGGTTTTGCTTTGCGTTTCCCCAGTGGCGAGTGATGGTGAGCATCTTTTCATGTGCTTTTGGCTGTTTGTACCTCTTCTTTCGCACATGGTGCCATGGCCTGCCCGGTCCTCCTGCTCCACTGCCCGGCAGTACTTCAGCTAGTTCAGTGCCATTAACAACTGCTCAAAACCATGATTTTCAATGATTATATACCATCCTGCCATACAGATTCCCATTTGCCATGTTTTTCAAATAATAAGACCTTCAGGGGTAGAACTTTCAGAGAGTTTTAGTTGTAAATCTTATAATGATGGAACATCTCTGTGCATAAATGTTTATTTGTTTAAGACACGTGGCTGGATTTGGTCAAGAACATATATGTTTCGGGGCCCCTGGGTGGCTCAGTGGGTTAAAGCCTCTGCCTTCAGCTCAGGTCATGATCCCAGGGTCCTGGGATCAAGCCCCGCATTGGGCTCTCTGCTTGTCGGGGAGCCTGCTTCCTGTTCTCTCTCTCTGCCTGCCTCTCTGCCTACTTGTGATCTCTGTCAAATGAATAAATAAATCTTTAAAAAAAATCATGTATGTTTCAAAATTGCTTTCTAGAAGGACTATTTGACAGCATGAAGTTTGCTTCTAACTGTAGGCACTGAGCAGAGTGGAATTAGCTCAAAACCTAAAGTATCCATCTGTATTCCTTCGTTCAAATATTGTTAACTTAATTAGTCCTCTCATTTCTTTTTTTTTTTTTTTTAAGATTTTATTTATTTATTAGTTAGAGAGAGAGAGCGCGAGCACAGGCAGACAGAGAGGCAGGCAGAGGGAGAAACAGGCTCCCTGCCGAGCAAGGAGCCCCATGTGGGACTTGATCCCAGGACGCTGGGATCGTGACCTGAGCCGAAGGCAGAGGCTTAACCAACTGAGCCACCCAGGTGTCCCCCTGCTCTCATTTCCATTCTCCTCCTTTGTCCTAAGATTTGTACCTTTATTTCTTCACTGCCATTTTGGTTGGAATTTGTGAGGGAGCAGAGATTGCACATTTAATACGTTAGTTTAATTGGAAGTCTGATTTTCTAAAATCCTGTGAATAAGGCATAGTCACATTCTCAGTATTTTACTTAAGGAAGTTTCAGCAAAGACAAAGACTGAATTGGATACTTATGAGTTGCATGTAGTTACTATTTTAACCCAGAGGTTGGCAAACATTTTCTTTAAAGAGCCAGATAATGAATTTTTAAGGTCTGTAGCCATACAGTCTCTGTGTGCATATTTTTTAATTTTTGTTTTTTGGCAACTCCTTAAAAATATAAAAGATATTCTTGATTTGAAGTATGTGGGTTGGATTTGGCTCAGAGACCCTAATTTGCCAATCCTGTTCTGGCTTTTTTTCCCCTTAAAGATTATATTTATTTGTCAGAGAGGGAGAGGGAGAGATACAGAACACAAGCAGGGGGAGCTGCAGGCAGAGGGAGAAGCAGACTGCCCACTGAGCAGGGAGCCGGGTGCAGGACTGGATCCCAGGACCCTGGGATCAGGACCTGAGCTGAAGACAGAAGCTTAACCAAGACTAAGTCACCCAGGCATCCCAGTCCTGTTCTGCCTTCATTTGCAGTGATCTGGTCAATGCGACACATTATTGATTAAAAATTTCTTTTCTTAATGCCTTTCTTTTTTAAAAAAGATTTTATTTATTTATTAGAGAGAGCTCAAGCAGGTGCAAGAGAAGGAGCAAGTGGGAGTGGGAGGAAGGGCAGAGGGAGAGAGAGGGAGGGAGAAGGGAGAGAATCTCAAGCAGACTCTGTGCTGAGTGCAGAGCCCTGTTTGGGGCTCAGTCCCACCACCCGAGATCATGACCAGAGCTGCAACCAGGAGTTAGATGCTTAACCGACTAAGCCATGTGGGCTCCCCGTCTTAATACCTTTCTTAAGGGGATTGCCAATTCTAGTACTGTTTAGGTTATTTGGGTTTTGAATAAATTACCAAGAGATAATATTTGTTATTTTAATTTTCAGATGGTGACCCAGAGAACTATATTGCTTACTACCGGAGAGCTACTGTCTTTTTAGCTATGGGCAAGTCAAAAGCAGCACTTCCTGATTTAACTAAAGTAATTGAATTGAAGATGGATTTCACTGCAGTAAGTGCATCTGGACTTTCTTTAAAGGAGAACTTACGGGAATTTGGAAGAGGTAATTTGTCTTTTAAGGCGAGGACCAGCCTGCCTGGCATAGCTGGCGGTCGGAGAAAGCTGCTGTGGTGAGGTGGACTGAGCAGCGAGAGAAAGCCTAAGTTTCTGGAATCCAAGGTCTGTGTGAAACAGGACAGTGGGTGCAGCCTCTGATTTTGAGAGGCCTGCCAGTGGTGTTAGCTTTGTGGTTTCCGAGACGTCTGGAGGGCGGAGTGTAGGACAAGATGTGAGACGTCTGGAGGGCGGAGTGTAGGACAAGATGTGAGGCGGAGTAACCAGCTGATCGAGAAGCTGATCTCGCTGAAGCTGAAGTTCAATTAAAAGGCTGTCAGGGGACTGACAGTAGTTCCCATTAAGGCTGTAGCAGGAAGAACAAAGAACAGGAGATAGGTCAGGTAAGCAGTGGTTTGTGGTGAGGACACAATGGTGAGTTAGACTGATCCTCCCCTGCAACCAACCCAGAAGCTTCAGAAATGGAGGAATTTACAGTCCTGATAGGATATCCTGATGACTGGCAGGTTAGTGTCATGGCTTAAAATAAAAGGATAAGTTAGGTGGTTTCAAAATTAATTTGGTAAAAAGCAAACAAATAAAATTAATTTGGTAACTCATTTATTGTTTATATCCTCCCATATTCCAGAAAGGACTAGGGATAACTGAAAGGTATGGGTGAACATTTGGCGTGAAATACTATTATTATTTTAGGATGGAATTTCCAAAGGTCACATTTTTTTCTTTAATCTGTTACTTTACCTAGCTAAGCACAACCTTTCAAAGGGTTAAGTAGTTCATTTTCCTAGGATTATAGTAGCTATTAGGTAGCCGAAGTGGCTTTTGTCTTGCTATTTATGCGTATCGATGCACTTAACAGAGGATTAGGGACATTTTTATATATTGTGAAAGTAATATATGAGTTAAAGCGGACTCTCAGTGTGGTTTCTGTCTTATGGTCACATTGGTCATCAGAGCATGGGTGTTCTTGGAAGAGCTGGGATTGTGCACATGGGGGGGAGTGATGCACGTGGAAAGGGAAGGGGTGTTGTTACTTGGTTATAGTCGAGTGAGTATGTCCACTGAGGATTAATAAAAACAAAATAATTTCTAGAACTTTGATTGGTAAAGTCCCAGATTACACAGCTTTTTCTGTAGTGACAAAAAGTTATTATGATGGTAAAAGAATTTTTAATTGAGATATAATTCACATACCATCAAATTCATCCTTTTTTAAATTGTATAATTCAGTGGTGTCTTAGTATAATCACAAGGTTGTGCAAGCATCACCACTGTTCTAGTTCCAGAACACTTTTGATACCCCCAAAAGAAATGTAGTCCCTTATAGCAGCCTCTCCCCATTTATGCTGTGGCCTTTGGCAACTACATATCTTTCTGTCTGTATGGATTTGCTTATTTGGACATTTCATGTAAATGAAGTCATGCAGCATGTGGCCTTTTGTGTCTGACTCTTTTTACTATGCATATTGTTCTCAAGGTCCGTCCATGTTGTAGCATGTGTCAACACTTCATTCCTTTGTATGGTTGGATAATATTCCATTGTATGGAGAGACCATATTTGCTTATTGACGTTACTAGTTCGTGGGAGTTTACAATTTGGGGGGATATAGCACAAAAAGTATTCTTAAGGAAGCATACTTTAATAAAAGTAATACCCATTCAGTGGTTCCAGGAATTGTCCTTAAGAGTGCCAAGTCAAATAAATGGACATTGGAAAAATAAATATTTCATTAATGCTTCATTAGTGTATTTGGTTTATTCTTTGTGTTTAAAGAAAATTTGGAAAGCATGGTACTCAGAACACCTTTCCTTTTTTCTAGGCAAGATTACAGAGAGGTCACTTACTACTCAAACAAGGAAAACTTGATGAAGCAGAAGATGATTTTAAAAAAGTGGTAAGTTCAATATGGAGTTAGCTTTATGAAGATGTTGAGCATCTTTATGAAGATGAGTGAATATATTAGACTTTTTTTTACTAAGACATTTAGTAATAACTTTATAGCTAAAAGGGACAATCATTTGTTTTGTGTATATAAAAGTCATAGTTTCTGAATTAATACATAGTGATTGACATGAGAGAATCACTTTGATAGTTGAAAGATAAAGTATGTGGAAAGAATATATGATTGTTTTTAAAGATTTTATTTATTTGAGAGAGAGAGAGAGTGAGAGAGAGCATGAGAGGGGAGAGGGTCAGAGGGAGAAGCAGACTCCCTGCTTAGCAGGGAGCCTGATGTGAGTCGAAAGCCATTGCTTAACCAACTGAGCCACCCAGGTGCCCAAGAAAAAATAATTTTAATTCAGTTTATATAGCTTGCATGTTCTGCTTTGTTTTCCATAAGAATCTAGAGATGTCACCTGAACTATTCTAATACTTCTTGGGAAACCCTTCATTTGATTTAAAAGGAAAAATGAGACATTCTTAAAAGGGAATTTTATAATTACCCATATGGCAATTTTACAATGTGTAAAGTGTTTTGGATTTGTTGGGGGATGGTACAGGTTACATGTAATTGAAAAATGAGTTAGAGAGATGGCCAATGTCTTTATGTCCTCATGAAGCTGGTTTTAAGACCTGCATTTTTATTCTGTCTGGATTTGTTTCTGGAGTGGTCTAGAAAGAGCATATATGCAGTGGACCTTTGAACAACAGGGGTTTGAACTGCATGGGTCCACTTCTATGTGGGCTGTGTACGTATTGTAAACATACTTTTTCTTCCTTAAGAGTTTCTTAATAAAATCTTCTTTTCTCTAGCTTACTTTATTGTACAAATACAGTATGTAATACATATACCAAAACATGTTAATTGACTATTTGTTGACGATAAGGCTTCTGGTCAGTAGTAGGCTACTAGTAGTTAAGTTTTGGAGGAGTCAAGTTAGATGTGGATTTGATGGGGTGGGAGGTGCCAGTTCCCCTGGCCCTGTGTTGTTCGAGGGTCAACTCTATAAACCTCATTGTTCATTATTTGCATTTTTGTAGTTTGTAAAAATGCTTAGCTCTGATAACCACTATGAAAATAAAACTGAAATTGCTAATATTTTCATAACCTTTGTCACAATGCTCAGTCATATGCAGGGAAATCCAAAAAACATTAGACTTAATTGTATTAAAATCAAATCGGTGGTTGTCTCATGGTCTCAGTAAAACTGGGTGTTCCTTTATGTTTACCTGATTTTCCTTACTATTTGGGAAGAAGCTTGAGAGCAGGCTGAAGGACAGGTGATGGGGAGGCCATGGTGTAGGGTTGCCTTTCCCCGGCCCAGTTCTTGTACACAGAAAGTGTTGTGAGAAATTTGTTGAATGGATCGATGAATGATAAAACATAAGAATGGGTTTCCTTCTTTCTAACAGATGGTTAAATCTATTACTTAGAATTTTTTTCCAATCACAGTATTAGCATAGCCTTTTAGAAATAACACAATTTAGAATAAAAGCTTTACCAAAAATTAATTCTTACTAGGCAATGGGTGTATCCTTTTGGAAAAGTGAGTTATTGGAACTCTTGGTCTGTCTTGATTAATGTCTTTTCTGTGATCGATATTAAAACTTCTCAGAAACAAGAAGGGGGACTTTCATGACACTTTCCACTATTAGATTGTTTTCTAACAGTCATAACTTCCGCTAGTGTGTTCTTAAAACCACACTTGCTATTACAGGATTCTTCCATGAGAATGTACAGCTGTACTGAGTGATTTTTTATTTTTAGTTCAGATTTTTATTGAGATAATTGTAGATTCACATACAGTTGTAATTAATGATACAGAGAGGTCTTGTGTGCCCTTTACCCAGTACCTACTTTCCCCCAATGATAATGTCTCCTAAGCCTGCAGTCCTGTGTCACAGCCAGGATACTGACATTGATACAGTCTACCTGTCTATTCGGATTTCCTCAGTTCTAGTAGTAGTGTTCACTTCTGTGTGTGTGTGTCATTCGATACCCTTTTTCTTCACACCCAGTTCACATACTGAGTGCTTCTTTTGCCACAAGCCTCCCTCCTGTTGCCCATTTATAACCACACCCACTTCCCTCACGTACTGTTGCGGCCGGCCCCTCATCCATAACTTTGGGCAACCACTAGTTTGTGAGTCATTTTTTAAACTGTGACATGTCAACAATGTTGCATACATGGACTGAAACATTGTATAAACTTTTGGCATTGACTTTTTTACTCATTAGAACTCCCTGAAGATTCATCTGGATTGCTGCGTATATCACTTTGCTTATTGAATTGCTCAGTGTGCCAGGAGATGTGTGTGGCGGGTTTGGCTTGTCTCTTCATCATTCGATGGAACTTTCGGTTGTTTCCACTTTTTAAAAGTATTATCAGTGAAACCACTACGAACATTCTTTTTTTCGTTTTCTTTTTCCTTTTTTTTTGTTTTTTCTACAAAAATTCTTGTACAGGTTTTAGTGTCTTGTAAGTTTTCATTTTCCTGGGATATATGCCTCGAAGTGCAGTCTCTGGGTTGTATCATAATTGCCTGTTTAGTTTTAGAAGGAACTTCCAAATGGCTTTTTAGAGTGACTGTACCACTTTATGTTCCTCTGCGTCCTTGCCAGTATGTGGTTTTTGTCACTATTTTTTTATTTTAGTCATTCAGAGAACTTTGTAGTGACCGTTCATTGTTTTTTTAGTTTATATTTCCCTAATGTTTAATGATCTTTTCTTGGGCTTATTTGTCATTCTTTTTGGTGTAAAGCTGGTTCGTGTCTTTTGCCCACGTTCTAATTGGATTGTTTACTTTTTTACTCTTGTGTTTTGGGAGTTCTTTATGTATTTTAAATACTTTATCACATGTGTGGTCTGCAAATGTGCTCGCCCAGACCATGGCTTATCTTTTCCTCTTCACAGGGTATGTCAGAGAGTGAACGTTTTTAATTTTGATGATGTCCAGTTTATTGGTTTTCTGTTTTCTCCTAGGTATAGTGTTTTTGGTGTCATGTCTGAGAACTATTCACCAGTCACTAGCTTCCAAAGATTTTCTCCTGTTTTTTTTTTTTTAATTAAATTAAATTTTATTTAATTTAGAGAGAGAGAGAGAGAATGCATGCAAACGGCAGGGAGAGGCAGAGGGAGATTGAAAGAGAGAGAGAGAAATCCCAAACCCAGGTGGCTCAGTTGGTTAAGTGTCAGCCTTTGGCTCAGGTCATGATCCCAGGGTCCTGGGATCGAACCCCACATCAGGCTCCCTGCTCATCAGGAAGCCTGCTTCTCCCTCTCCTCCTTGTTTACACTCTCGTTCTTGGTAACTCTGTCTTTCTTTCTCAAATAGATGCAATATTAAAAAAAATTAAAGTCTGATATCATAAAATAGATGATTTCTGGGTCTGGTTTAAAAAGATAAATTTTGTGTTGTGACTGTATTTTATCTTTACCAATCAAAGAATTCTTTTTTTTTTTAATTTTTTTTTTTTTAATTTATTTGACAGAGAGAGAGAGATCACAAGTAGGCAGGGAGGCAGGCAGAGAGAGAGGGAAGCAGGCTCCCCACCGAGCAGAGAGCCCGACGTGGGGCTTGATCCCGGGACCCCAGGATCATGACCTGAGCTGAAGGCAGAGGCTTAACCCACTGAGCCACCCAGGCGCCCCCCAATCAAAGAATTCTTACACTGTTTTAGAGATTTGTGAGTATAGATGATATATAATAACTTGTTTGCTTTATGTGTTTTTAGTTATATGGCCTTTTTGTGGTATTTAAGAGCATTTACCAGCCTATTAGATACAGAAAGATTTAATTTTACTAATAAAGTGCTATACGTATAACCAGGTAGGGATACTCAGCTACGTTTTGTGTAATGGAACGGAAGTTTGAATATCTTAATCTCTTCTTGGGCTGCAGTGCGAATCTTGTTCTTTGTTATGTGTAGAGGTTGCTCTGCTGCTGGAGGGTCTCCTGTAAATAAGCATCACCTCAGGCCCTTACCAGCTATCCTGATCCTACACAGTAGCTTACGTGGTTTAGTTTGTCTTTGAGCTGTCACTGCTGTCACCAGCGCATGTGGTCACTTGTAGTTCAGTGAACATTAGTGCATTTTATTTGCAAGGCAGAGTGGTGCATGTTAGAGAGTAGCTGATGAAGAAAACTAGTTTCTGCCTTTGGAAAGATTATACTAGGGTAAGAGATAATCGGGCAGGGGCGCCTGGGTGGCTCAGTGGGTTAAACCTCTGCCTTCGGCCTAGGTCATGATCTCAGGGTCTTGGGATCGAGCCCCGAATCAGGATCTCTGCTCAGCAGGGAGCCTGCTCCCCCCCCCCCCGCCCGGCTCTGCCTGCTGCTCTGCCTACTTGTGATCTCTGTCTGTCAAATAAAATCTTAAAAAAGAAAGAAAGAAAGAAAGAATTGGGCAAATGAGATACCGTATGACTGAAGTGTTGTGATTGAGCCCTGCAGGCACAGATGGAATGGTCACCTAACGTAACTGGGATCTGGGGGCTTTCTTAAAGAAGGGGATATTCTAGAAATCTGAATGTTAAGAGGGTGAATGAATCTGTGTTAGCAAAGTGGCTGGGAGGGCATCCTGGCAGAAGGTGAGCATCCTCGATTATGAGAGTAGGAGCTGAGAAAACTGGACAGGGAAGCAGCGATCTGTTGCAGAGAGGACATACGTAGGCCTAAGAGCTGAGTTTTTTGGTTTTTGTTATGTTTCGTTTTGTTTTTATAGCCATGGAGGATTTATGCTGGGATTCAGGGTTTTCTTTCATAAAATCCAGGCTACTCTGGAGAATGGGTCCGAAGAAGACCTGAGTGAACGCAGACAATCTGATAATGAAGCTGTTGCAGTCAGTAATCCAAGTATGACTTTACGGTGACCAGAGATTAGGCTAGAGTAGGTGGGGATTGAGAGAAATAGGTGGACATTTAGGAGGCTTGCTCCAGACAGGTACAGTGAATGGGGTAAGGGAGAAGGAAGTATTAGGTATGATGCCCAGTTTTCTGGATTGTTCAGATTGGTCACATGTCCATGCTGTTCCCTGAGTTAGGGCCAGAGAGAAATTATTTAGGGGAGAAGGGTGAGTAGAGAAAGTACAACTCTCTTATTCCTTTATTTATTTATTTTTTTAAAGAGAGAGTGGTTGTGTGTGGGTGAGGAGTGCAGAGAGAGGCTTAAGCAGACTCCACACCCAGTGTAGAGCCTGATGCAAGGCTTGATCTCACAACCCTGAGATCATGACCTGTCCTGAAATCAAGAGTCGGATGCTTAACCAACTGAGCCACCCATGCGCCCCTGAAGTTTACTTTAATTTCAGTTAGCTAACACACAGTGCTCAGTCTCATGTGTATAGTATAGTAATTCAGCACTTACATACTTAACTCTGTGTTCATCACCACAAGAGCAGAAGCTTTTTATTTTGATGTAATTCCAATAGTATATTTTTTATTTTATTTCCCTTGCCTCAGGAGGCATATCTAGAAAAATGTTGCTATTGCTGATGTCAGAGAAATTACTGCCTGTGCACTCTTCAAGGACTTTTATGGTTTCAGGTCTCACATTTAGGTCTTTAATCCATTTTGAATTTATTTTTGTGTATAGTGTAAGAAAGTGGTCCATTTTCATTCTTTTGCGTGTGGCTCTCCAGTTTTCCCAACACCATTTGTTGAAGAGACTGTCTTCTCCCCAGTGGATCTTCTTTTCTGCTTTGTAGAAGATTAATTGACCATATGGTTGTGGGTGTATTTCTGGATTTTGTATCCTATTCCCTTGATCTGTGTGTCTGTGTTTGTGCCATTACCATACTGGTTTGATTACTACAGTTTTGTAATATAATTTGAGCTCTGGAATTGTGATGCCTCCAGCTCTGCTTTTCTTTTTCAAGATTGCTTTGGCTATTCGTGGTCTTCTGTGTTGGCCTTGTTACTGAGATGCTCTTACCATGTCCCGTTGGACATGTCAGGTAGGCAGCTTGCATCTTGGGCGTCATTGCACACATAAGAGGGAACAGTTAGGAATGTAGGCTCTGGAAGTGACTTTGAACCATAGATTCCTCCTGTATGTAAAATGACATCCAAAATGTCTGTTATGTTTTTGGTTTGGCTTAGAATAGTGCCTGAAATAAAGAAAGATCTTAGTAAATATTTTCTGCTGTCATGATTGGTTTTCATCATTAACGTCATCCAAAGCAAGACTTCTAGCAAGTTATATAATCATTCAATTTCTTTATCTAAAATTAGAGACAGTACAACCTAGCTCACAGGTAACAGTATTAACTGAAAAAGAAAAATGGACATGTGATGTAGGCATTAAGACATATATCCTGTTCTTCAGCAATTTACCCTTTAGTTGGAAGAAACAAGCCCTAAATGTGTGAAAAGTACAGAGATATTTATAAGAAGTGACATATGAGCTTGTCTAGATAACAAGATTAGATCAGGAATGACACATGACTAGAAGTTGGGAGACCCACCCCACTTTTCTCCTGATGAGCTGTGTGATGTTGAGCGAGTTACCATTTGTGAGACTCAGTATTTTCATTTACAAAGTGGACGTTGGTCGGGCAAGATGATTTCTTAAATTACTTCCTTGTTAAAAGAGTTTCTTAAGTGATTTAAACATTTAGAGAGAGGCGAAGACGACCTTAGTATGGAATAGTTAGGGAAGCTTGGCGGGATGGGACTTGAGAAGGGTGTTGGCTTGATTAAAACTGAGAGAACGAGAGAGTTTTGGAATCTCGTTTTGGAATCTCGAGGATATCTTTTTTGTGTGTTACAATTGTGAGAAATTAGCTATAGCCTCACTTTTTCATGTTTCATTGCTGGTAGGTTTTATTTATGAATTCAACAAATATTTGAGTTTATATACTGCTAGGTTCAGTGACATTCTGGCTCATTTTCCTCCTGATGCTGAATCCCTTTAGGGCAGCAATTCGGAGAATTTGCCTCAGGATCCCATTATACTGGTAAATATTGAGGACTCCAAAGAGCTTTTGTTGATATCAGTATTTACAGTATTAGAAGTTAATTTTAGAAATTAAAAAAATATTTACTAATCTAAAAGTAACAAGCCCATTATATGTTAATACAAAATTTTTTTGCATGCAACCTAACTATATTTTCAAAAACAACAAATATTTAATAATAAGACCACTTATTTACATTTCTGCAAATCTCTTTAATATCTGGCTTACTTGAAGACAGTCAGGTTCCCAGATCTGATTTATATTTTTGTTGAAGTATTACTGAAGAAAAGGTGGCTCACACATTTAAGTGGTTGGAAAAGGAAGAATGTTTTAATAGTCATTTTATATAGTTTTGCAGATTCTTTGATGTCATACCAAACTCCAGGAGTTGTTACTGGTTAGTTACACGGTGGACTCTGCAATCTCATGAGTGAGCTTTTAGGACTCTGTCATAATGAAATCCATTGGTTTATCCTGTACTTTGAATGCGTTGTCTTTTATCCATATATACTTTGTCCCCACTCACCTCTGAAAGGGTATTAAGGATTCCCAGGGGTCCCTGGATCTCACTGTGACCACTGCTGTCGGGTATATACTGAAGAGCATAATTGCGGCTTTGAAAGTTATGGGCATTTTTAACCTGGCTAGACAGTCAGACACTGTCCTGTTAAGTGGTTATCCAAGTGTATATTCCCACTAGCGGCGTAGGAGGGTTCTGTGTGCCCCATATCTTCAACAACACTTGGTATGAACAATGTAGTTTTTGCTGGCTTGGTTGGTATAAGAAATGCAACTTGATGTCTCTTGTCTCTGTTTCTGTTAGGTTCTGTTTACCCAGCTGTTTGTTTTCTGTCAGCCTGCCCTTCTCTTCCTTCCCTCCTACAATTGACTTAGATCTTTCTTCCTTATTCTGTCCTTTCTATCCTGTTATACATACTCTGTCTTTATCTTTTAGTCATTGCTCAGGAATTTCAACATGCATGCTTAATAAGATTTACAGGTAATCACTATCTTTAGCTTCCTCTAGAAAATTACAGGTGCCTTAGAACACTTTAACTCAAATCACTCACCCCTTGACTTGGATACAATTGCTTTTCAAAAATTTGTTGGTATTATTTTTGTATAGTTCCCTTAACAAACACTGCAGAAACAATTTGTGAAGGCAGATTTTAGAAGTCATTGGGGAATGTTGCAATATACCTCAAATATTACATATTTTTCTATGTTATCAGTATCAGATGAAAAATGTAAATTTATGCTACTTACCTCTTAAAACCACAATTAAATTTAATAGGGTTGGAAAGATTAATTTCTTGAGCAACAGGCAGTTTGGTGAATGTATTTTATGCCAGAATCTAATTTTATTTTGACCATGAGTCAAATTAAGGTTTTATTATTCTGGGACTTTTTTTTTTTTTTTAAGATTTTATCTATTTATTTGAGAGAGAGAGGGAGTGCACGGGTTGGAGAAGGGGGGTGGAGGAACAGAGGGAGAGAGACAAGCGGGCCCTGCAGGCAGGGCTCAATCTCACTACCCTGAGATCACACATGAGCCAAAACCATTAGAGTCAGATGCTCAACCAACTGAGCCACCCAGGTGCTCTTCTGGGACTTTAATTACGCTAACTTTCATTGAGGGCACCCAGTTTAAGTTGGCTGATATGTAATGCAATGGGAAATAAATTGAATAGCCATTTAAAGTATTGCATTATGTCCTCATTGTTAATGTACACACTATCGAAAGTTCAGAAAAGGACCTTGGAATTTTTATTAGCATTTCTTTTTTTTTGAGTACTTGCTATGTGTTGCATGAAGTATCTTTTTAATTTCTCAGTGACTGTTCCTCAGGGTGTAAGCATTATTGATGTAGGAAATGTTGGGGTTTGGAGGCAGTGGCCAAGAAAGAATCTTGAGACATCTTTGGTCCAAAAAAAGTAGTTATTATTAAAGCATGGCCATAGGACCCTTGGGCAGAAAGAGCTGTGCTGGGGTTGTGATGGGTGACTGCTTATATACTTTGAGGTTGGGAAGGGGTTAGGGACAGTATAAAACAAGGTTTCCAGGACCTTGAGGGGGCTTGCCATTGTTAGGAAAAAAGTCATTTATTACTGTCTATACTGTCTAAATTTAATTTTTTCTTTTGCCTTTGTTTCCCACATCATTATTATCCCCCCTTGTTTTGGTGAAGAAAATGTGAATAAATACACAGATAATAAGTGGTAAAGTAAAGGTTTGGGCTTAGGGTTTTTTTTTCCTGATTTAGACTTTATTTTAAAACATTAATAATCTAAAATCTATTTGGCAATATTCACAATCTGGCCATTGAAAAAATGGTAAAACTACTCTATTACCTATTGCTGCTTAACAAATTACTCAAAGTTAGCAGCTTAAAGCAACACACAGTTCATGGGGCCGGGAACCGGGGCAGGTTTAGCTGCGTCCTCTGCTGCGGGGTGTCTCACAGGCCACCGTCAGGCACCCGGCGAGCGTGCAGTGTTATCTGAAGATTTGGCTGGTGAAAGATCTGCTTGCAGACTCCTCTCGCTGTTGGCAGGCTTTCATTCCTCTCGAGCTGGTAGACTCGAGGCCTCTGTTTCTTCCTGAGTATTGGCTGGAGGCTTCCGTTGGTTCTTTCTTTCGTGGGCCCCCCCGCGAAGCATCTCGCAGCATGGCAGCTTGCTTCATGCGAGGATGCGTGCTGGCCAGATGGAAGTCACAGTGTTTGTACCTGAGGAAGTGACATCCTGTCACCTCTGTCATATTCTGCTTGTTAAAAGGAGTTACCACTCCATCCTGTACTCTAGGGGAGGGGATCACACAAAGGTATGAGTTCCAGGAGGTGGGGGTCTTTTGGGGCCAGATTATCAACCTGCTGTTTTCACTTGAAGTCCCAGAAATAGGGGTGTATGTAGATGAGAGAGCAGCTCACCCGTTTTAACAACCCCCACCCCGTAGCTGTTACGGGTGATCACAGTAAATGATAAGAAATAAAATATCGTCATTGGTAGAGGTTAGAAATATGAACCACTAAAGAAAAGAAGGGTTATGAAGAAATGTGAAAAAAGAGGGAGGGAAATGCTAACAGGGTCCAGCCTCCACCTGCACATATCCCGGGAGGAGTCCCCACCCTGTGGTAAGAGTGAAAATGTTCATGTCACTCAGCTTACTTGGAAACTCCTCAGGGTTTAAGTCCTTAGTTTGTTTTTCAAACTCCTTTCTTACCTCCTTGCAAGAATCCCCTCCCTCTCCTCCTAGCTCCCTCCGTCTGCAACGAGGTCCAGAGGACCTCACCTCACCTCACTCCCTCTTTCCATTCCCACTGAGCCACCAAGGCACTCTGATAAGGTTATTTAAAAAGAGAAAATGTGTAGACCTCTTAAAACTCTGAGTCTTTTAAAATAAGGTGTTATTCTCTCATTTTTGCCCATAAATTCTTTCTCATTACACTTTAGCCTCTCTGGTATCAAATCTGCATCCTGTAACCTCTTAAAAAACATGCCCTCTCCTCAGTTTCCCTGGTTTTCATTATTTTGGTAAAATTATTTTATACTTAAAAATACACATTTAGGAAATAGAGCTGCAAGTCAGAATACACGAAACTCCCATGAGTCTGCAGAGCTGTACCCGAGAGGGAGGCAAGTGCTCGCCATACTCCCTTCTCTGTCCTGTCACATTCCTAAATGTGTTTGCTTCCTGGTAAGGCTCGGGGACCCAGGTCTGTTGCCCCCAGCTTCCAGCTTGCATCTGTGTCTGTCCCGAGTGGGGGTGACGTTTCCCTCCCACTCGTCAGCCCCAGGGCGCATCCTAGGATGGGCCAGTGTGGCCAGTGTCTCTTCCCTTTGCCCCCAGTGCACTTAAGGGTGTAAAATGGTCAGATCGTAGTGTGTACTGTGGGTATGAGATTGAAGAGATTAAAATCTTCTCATTAATTTCTCATTCTGATAGCTCAAATCCAGCCCAAGTGAAAGTGAAGAAAAGGAAGCCCAGTTGCAACTTGTGAAATCTGATGAAATGCAGCGTTTGCGTTCCCAGGCGCTTGGCGCTCTCGAGCGCGCGGACTACAGCGCTGCTATAACCTTCCTTGATAAGATTTTAGAGGTAAGTTCTCAGGCGTTGCAGCCGGCAGGCCTCACACGTACTGCTTTTCACTGTGAGCGTGTTTGTAGACTTTGACACGTTATGTATTACAAGAAACCAAGATAGGATAGAATCAGGTGGGTCTTTGGGCTTTTAGCTCTGAAGTGAAGAGATGGTGTTTATACAGACCAGAATTCGGACTGAAGTTTCAGTAAATGTGCTGGATGTGCCATGGAGGGGGAGTTACATATTGTTCTATATCGCTTGCCTTGGCATTTCTGTCTCCTTTTACATTCTGTGTTGGGGGGAGAGAACTTGAGAGGTTAGATAATGGGGTTAAAGATGAAAGAACTGGTTGAAGGAAAAGGAAAAATAATGTTTATGGCGAAGAGGAGTGGTTAGAATGGGAAGCTTCTAGGGAAGAAGCAGATGGAGAGTTGACAAGATCCAGAGTTCTAGATGGGAAACCCAAGTCTGTAGTCTTCTTGCCACTGACAGACTGAATGGCAGAGGGTTTCAAGAAGGAAGTCTACTAAAATCCTCAAGTAGAAGTAATCATTATTCATGTTTATTTATCATTTTCATAGCACCTTGGGATGTATGTGGATTCGGTGCTTTGATGATTCTGTAGAGGAGATCATGGGGTGCGGTCCAGCAGAATTCGTGTTTTATTACAGTGTTTTGTTAATGCTTTATTAAGGAAATACGAAGTTAAAATTTTTTACCTTCCAGTAGTTAGACTATCCATTTTGACCTAGTTTATTATTCAAGATATTTTATTAATGTACAGTGTTGATTTTGATATCTTAATACATGTGAAAATTTGATATGACCTTAGAAAGAACAACTCAGAAATATATAAAAGATACTTCCCCAGGCTTTATTGTTGGACCTTTGGGCTTAAGTTTTAAAGAATACTAGTCTGTTTATGAATATTGTCGACTTCTTCATAAAGTAGAAATGGTAAAGCCTCAGCCTTCCCACACTGTTTTCCTCTTTTCTTTCTTTTTGTGATACGAGGATTTAATTTCAAAGAGACAGCTATTTATAAGAGAATTCTACTTAGTTATTAGTAGAACAGAAATAATTTACAAATGTAGAACCTAGATTTTATTTTTTGAGACTAGATTACGGAATATTCTTTTCAAAATCAGATATGCTTCACTGGGAACAACTTTTTAATAGTAATGTCATATATTCTTATTTTCAGAGTTTTAAATTATATAATTGAAGGAAGTAGGAAAGGGGCCTCCTTAGTATATACAGGATATTCCTTCCCCCATTTAAAATGTCCTTGGAGAAATTAATTTGTCACTTCTAAATTGTATCAGACTTTTTAGTACTATTTATAATAAAGAAATCACATTACGTGAAGATGGTTTCACGTCAATAAATATGTTGGCAAAATGTGCAGGAGGGAGTGTGTGTAGTTTGCTGTTTCTTAAAGTCTAGTTCTCTTGTTTCTCAAGGTTTGTGTTTGGGATGCAGAACTACGGGAACTTCGAGCTGAATGTTTCATAAAAGAAGGGGAACCTAGGAAAGCGATAAGTGACTTAAAAGCTGCATCGAAATTGAAGAATGATAATACTGAGGCTTTTTATAAAATTAGCACACTGTACTACCAACTAGGAGACCATGAACTGTCTCTCAGGTCAGTTCCAGTGACACGACATCTCATCTTTTTCTTGTTGGCAGTAAGATAATCATCCCATTTTCCTTTTAATTTTAAGTTAAAGCTGTGGTTAAGACTGTTTTTACTTTTTTCATTTATATATTTTGTGTTATCCCTAAGTTACTCTCTTTCCACATAGTTTATTTTCATGAGCTGTGCTTATGAAAGTAGAGATATTGCATTTGCAGAAGCAAAGTGGGGTGTTTTATGTATAACCTACTTAAGTCATCTTAATTGGAATTAATACATGCGTGTGCGACAATGCCATATGTAAAAGTGTATGGAGAATTGTTAGGTCTGTGTGTTTTCTTTGTTACCAAGAAAATATTGTGATTTCTGTATTTGGTATAGAAAACTACTCATTGATTATTTTGACTTGGAGTATTTTCCTCTTTTTAAATACATGAGCAGCGAAGTTCGTGAATGTCTAAAACTTGACCAGGATCATAAAAGGTGTTTTGCACACTATAAACAAGTAAAGAAACTGAACAAGCTGATTGAGTCAGCCGAAGAGCTCATCAGAGATGGCAGGTAAGAATACGCTGGTTTGCACTGTGCAGCCTCCCTTGTATGTCTTTTCTGGGCACAGAAGAACAGTTGAACTGCTTGTTCTTTTACTCGTTAGCCCTTGAGGATAGACTGTCCTAGAAAGCACTGGGCCTTGGCAAAACTACTACAACTGTACATTTTTTTTTAATGTAGCAGAATTTGAATAATGGTAACTGCATAATATTCTTACCAGCAGCTCTACTTATATTTCACCAAATATTTATTGAGCATGTCCTGTGTCAGGCACTGACAATGTCCTGGGGTTGCAGAAGTGAGTATGACATGGTTTTTGGTCTTAAGAAGCTTCTAGATTAGGGTGGGAGACAGACATATAAATTGACTATTAAAAAATAATGTGGTGTCTAGAGTGCTAGAGATATCTACAGAGTATATAGAGATTTTCTTGTGCTATAGGATTCTGGGTTAACAGTCCTTTTGTTACAGCACCTGAAAAATACTGTACCACTTTTTTGTGGCCTCCATGGTTTCTGAAGAGGAATCCATTGTCATTCTAATGGTCTTCTCCCTAAAAATGAGGCATTTTCCTCTGACTGCTTTCAAGATTTTTTTTTCTTTCTTTTTCTTTTCTTTTTTTTTTTTTTTTTTTCAAGATTTTATTTATTGACAGAGAGGGACACACCGAGAGAGGGAGCACAAGCAGGGGGCATGGGAGACGGAGAGAAGCAGGCTTCCCGCAGAGCAGGGAGCCCGATGTGGGGCTCAATCCCAGGGTCCTGGGATCATGACCTGAGCTGAAGGCAGATGCTTAACCGAGATTTTGTTTGTTTGTTTGTTTCTTTTATATATTTTGTGCCCCTCAAGATTTTTTTGTCTTGATGTATCTTGGTGTGGACATCTTTGTTTTTATCCTATTTGGAGTTTACTTAGCTTCTAGAATATGTAGGTTTGTGTCTTATCAAATTTGGGAAGTTTCAGCCATTATTTCTGGAAGTACTTTTTCAGGCTTCTCTTTTCCATCTTAGATTCCAATTGACATAAATGTTATCCCTTCTGTTATAGCTCCTCAGGTCCCTGAGGCTGTCCTCATTTTTCTTAGCTCACTTTCTTTCTGATCAGATTTGGTCACTTTTTATCATTCCATTTCACTGATTCTTTTCTCTATCACCTCCATTCTATTGTTGAAGCACATTCAATGAACTTTTTATTTGGGTTTTTCTATTTTTCAGTTCTAATAAACAAATTCCATGTGATTATTTTTGTATCTCTTCTGTTACTTTGCCAAGGCTGTCTTTTGCTTTCATTTGCTTTAAGCGTGTTTGTCACTGCTGCCATTTCCATGGCTGCTTTAAGATATTTATCAGGGGGCACCTGGGTGGCTCAGTCGGCTAAAGCCTCTGCCTTCGGCTCAGGTCACAATCCCAGGGTCCTGGGATCGAGCCCTGCATCGGGCTCTCTGCTCATCGGGGAGCCTGCTTCCTTCTGCCTCCTCTGCCTACTTGTGATCTGTCAAATAAATAAATAAAATTAAAAAAAAAAAAAAGGATCTTTATCAGATAATTCTAACATCTCTGTCCTTTTGGGGTTGGAATTGTCTTTTCTCATTCAGTTTGGGATCTTGTTTCTTGGTAGGCTGAGTGGCTTTTAACTGAAACCTGAACACTTTGATTTTGTAAGACTGTTTTTTAATTTAGATCTTCCTTTTTGGCTGTTTTTTTTTTGGACACTGTCCAGTAAAGCAAGGGTGGGCGTTGCGTTGTTACTGTCAGGGAGGCAGAAGTTTCCCAGTTGGCCTTTGTTGATACTCGAGTTGTGGGGCATCTCTCCATTGCTTGGAGCAGGTGAGAGTTTTGGGAACTATTTCCAGCCATGGATGAAAGTCCTGGCTCCCCACTTGGCCTTCTCTGTACCACCTTGGTGCAGGCGCGGGCACACCTTGTCACAGCCTCGGCAGGAAGTCAAGGCTGTCCACTTGACCCGCTGGCGTTGGAAGGGCTGGGGCTTTACTTTCTTTGGATGGCGTTTGGCTGTACGAGAGCTGTTATTGTCAAAGTTTCCCATCTTGCTAGGCTGCCCTTCCCAGGTCTTTTGGCTTGAGAGAGCAGGCTCTTGCTGGGTTTTGATTTTATTGTCTGCACCCATTAGCATTTCTGGGCTGCTGGCTGCTTCAGCTCCAAGTCTGGGGTATAGGAAGCAAAAAGAAAAAAAAAATCCAGGAAGTTGACCATATTATGTTTCCCTCAGGTCCCAAGTTTCCTTGGTGTCTTTTTGTTTTTTTAAGATTTTATTTATTTATTTGACAGAGAGAGAGAGAGATCACAAGCAGGCAGGCAGACAGAGAGGGGGGAAGCAGGCTGCCTGCCAAGCAGAGAGCCCAGTGTAGGGCTTGATCCCTGGACCCTGAGATCATGACCTGAGCCCAGGCAGAGGCTTACCCTCTGAGCCACCCAGTTGCCCCTGAGTTTTGTTTTTTTGTTTGTTTGTTTTCAAGTTTACTATTGTTTTAATTAGTGAAATAAAATCAAAGTCAAATATATGTTGAATTATGTGCAACAATGTTTTTAACAGATGTAAGAGGTAAATATAAATTTTATATGACAAAATGTCATACTAGTATTACTATAACACATTTCCAATAGTTTGACAATTATCTTTCAAAAACTTGCCCCCAAATTCTAAGTAAAGTATGCAAATTGGAAGTCAACTCTGCACATCCGTATCTATGTTCTTATCTAGTTTTGTGTGAACAGACTGAAGTGTTCAGGTCTGACCAAGATATTGATGGTGAACCTGAGAATTCTCTCCTCCCCACCTCTAAGCTTCCAGCCCCAGAACTACAGCTACTGGCCTAGACAGGTCAAAAAGAGCCACACAAGTGCCCAGTGTAGAATTAAAAATTATATTAGATTTGCGTTATCATCAATAGAACTTTATGATTGGTATGCATAAAATGAAAGCATATCAGCACTAACAAGAACACAGCATTTGGGATTAGTTCAGTCTACCTGTGCCTGGTCTACCTACTGCTCTCCTCTTTCTGAGTCTTTTTATATTTTTATAAATATGTAATGTCCAGGGTATTTCCATTGTACCTAGTTGGAAGAACTGGGGAAAGTACTTTACCCAGTTGCTTTTTTTTTTTTAAGTGAATTGCAGTTATTTTGGTTGTTTTTTTTTTTTAAGTGAATTGCAGTTATTTTCTAATTGAATAATGGGAATAATGTGCCACAGTAGTATAAAAATATATCTGTTTGCCATTACTAAGGAAAGTAACTTAGTGTATAATGTGACTAATACTTTTCACTAGTTTTTTAAAAAAATGCTGAAATAGCTTTTATTGTTCTTAGCTGGGAACTTAAGCAGTTTCCTTCTGCAAGGAACTCCCATTATACTTGGCTGTGAAATTCGACATTCGTTATATGAGATGACATGTAGTTAATGGGCTCTGTTATTTCGTGAAGGTGTGTAGTGACCAAGAAATAAAGCCCGCTCTCTGTTTAGCTGAAAATGCTCTGTGTAAGTCAGACTTCAATGAAATCTTTTACTCATTTTGCAAAATCATGAGCATTTTTCTGAAGAAATTCTTCCCTTGGTATTCACCAGTATGCTCCGGTTGTACGTATTTTCCGTGGCCGTGTGTCTCGCCTCCTGACTTTTGCTGGCAGAGGTACTTTCTTTGCCTTCTTTGCCGCTGTAGATTAACAAGGTAAAGGGAGAGCTTGAAGGCGCCTGCTCGCTCAGGGGAGTTGATGAAGTAACATATGGTGAAGGGCAGGGGTCCTTCCTTCCCTCTAGAAATAGAATTTCGTTGTTATCATCATGGTTTGCTCATCCATAGATACACGGATGCAACCAGCAAGTACGAATCTGTCATGAAAACAGAGCCAAGTGTTTCCGAATATACGATTCGTTCAAAAGAAAGGATCTGCCACTGCTTTTCTAAGGTAACAGCTGATTGGGTCCCAGAAGTGTAAAAACTTAATATATGGAATAACAACCATAAATCCTTTTCTCATATTTATTTGTAGGATGAGAAGCCAGTTGAAGCTATTCGAGTATGTTCTGAAGTTTTACAGGTGGAGCCTGATAATGTGAATGCGCTGAAAGACCGAGCAGAGGCCTATTTGATAGAGGAAATGTACGATGAAGGTAAATATTTAAGGAATTTGATTTGCAGCATCTAGAAGTTGATGTGTGGGAAATTAGCACACGTTTAACATCCTTTTGTTCAGAACAAGTTGACCAGAGTAGCTGGAAACGTTGATGACTGTAGGAAGATGGCAGAGAACTGGAAGATTCTTCCTTAGTGGAACCTGGAAGATCTACCGCACGAGGAGAGCGTTCTGCCGCTGACCCCAGTTCAGTGGAATATAAAAATAAACATTTTAGCCTTTATTTGTTGTAGACAAGTTCTAGAATAGTTAAATAGCAACATGGAAAATTTAAGTGTTAGATTTCATATCTTTCAGAGGTAATCACTGTTCATCTGGGATTTCTATCTTTGAGACTTTTCTGTGCGTATATGTTAGTCTATGCTTTATACATCTATATATAGTTTATAAAAATATAGAAATATATTTTTATATCTTAATATATATTCCATGCATATGCAGGGTATATATATTACACCTACAACATACACATACACACATATGTCATATGTGCCTAGATAGGAAATGATCATCTGTGACCACTGAGCTTTTGAGCGACATTAGGATAGTTGCGTATCCTACTTTGTTCAGGTTGAAGTAACAGAGAGAGTTTCCTGTTAGATGTTGTAAGGGCCTTGAATAAATTAGTAAATAGTTCTCTTTTGGAAGAGAACTAAGTATATACAGTAACATATATTAAAAAAAGAATCACATTTATTGTTTTGTGACTTTTTCATGTGACAGTATGCTGTGAACATTTAAGTGTGATGGTCTTTACAAGAACTGAGCCCTGTAGCCCTTACTGCAAACTTTTCATTTCAAATCAGGTACAGCATTTTAAATTGAAAATGGCAAGAGTATTTTTCTGGTGAAACTTGGCTTGTGGTAATCTATTTTCCCCTCCATTTAAGTGCTGAATATTTATATAGTAAAATGTATGACTGTTAATATGTATTAATGTCTTTTAAAATAATTATATTATGGAAAGTGGTAATCCCGAATAACATTTTAAATGCACTGAGAATGCATCCGCAGCCGTGATAATTCAGGTAGGTTTGTGGAATTTTTTTTTTTTTTTTTGAGATAGAGCGAGCGTGCATGTAGGGAGCGGAAGAGGGAGATGGAGAGGGTGGGAATCCTAAGCAGGCTTCATGCCCAGCGGGGCTTGATCTCATGTTTCTGAGGTTGTGACCTAAGCAGAAACCAAGAGTTGGGATGTGTAACTGACTGAGCCACCCAGGTGCCTCTCGTTTTATTATTTTATTTTATTTTAAGACACACTGAACGTTCACCTTTTTCCTGCTTTTCAGTTTGAAAAGAATCTTGCTCCTAAGCGGTTTCCTGTGAGTGAGGACAACTCTAGGTACTGCTATTTGTGGGACATTTTATAGTGTAGTCCTTGGTTTGAGTGAGGCTTGAAATGTACATAATCAAAATGATCTTCAAGGAGACCCTGTTAGCATCCTTTTCTCTTCACTTTTGAGCTACTCTCTACTTGGTAAGACTGGCCGTAGTCTAGGAGTTTGCATTCCATCAGTTTTGATCGTCAGTTCTAATTGTGAAATTAAAGAAGTTACAGAAGAATATAAAAAGCTTAGGTGTTAAAAGGAGGTTGAGTCTTGTAGGCCGCTGAAGGTAATTTAGAGATGCTTCTGTAACTTGAATGCTAAACCGACTTGTTTTTCAGGGAAACCGGACAGCTTCATTCTTGAAGAAAAAGATGCTTAGCACTGATTTAATAGAATAGCTCTGTCTTTGGAGTCTGTTTTTCCCTTTAAAATATCTTTTAAATAGGAGTTTATTCTTTGTCTTTGTTGGTATGTTCGGATTATATGCTGGGGAATCTTTCTGAATTATGGTTTAGAATAAAAATGGTTTTTGAGGTCAAAAGTATGGCAACCAAGCAACCTCATGGAGAGGTTGAGAATGGGATTTAGGTCTCTCAGTTTGGGGGGTGGGGTGGGGTGCCAAGGGGGCCTCTATAATTCAGCCTGAAGGGTATTACTTGAGTTGTTTAGATTTGAGTTGGAGATTTAATAAATGATGTAGATGAGTGGTAATCTTCCTTAACTAGGCTAAATTGTATTTTGAAATATGAGGCTTTCTATATTCTGTTTACTGGTTTTATCTTTTTTTAAATAAGCAATTTAAAATGATGATAAGAACGTAATGCATAAAAAAAACAAGGTTTAGGGTAGTGAATAATGGAACATGGAGATTTATTAATTTGGGGATTATGACAATTATCAGGAACATTGTTAGGGGATTCCACTCACAAGGAAGTAAAGTAAGATTGTTGTGTGAGGATGCCTCTGAGGTCATGAAAAATGAAGGCAGCTCTTCGGATCTATATGAGTAATTCTTTTCATAGCTTTTGGGAGGAGCAAACGGACATTCATTCAAGCCTTACCAAACAGTAAAGTTCCTTTGAATATAGGGATGATTCAAGTGTCCTTATGAGGTAAGCAGTTATATTGGCTAGAACTTAAGCAATGTGAGGACCTGTGTCCGTTTCATTAGCTGATTGATCTCTGCTACTTGAGCCCAGCATGTAGCCGGCCATCATACTTGCTGAACGAATGAGCGTAGTTTATCAATAAGGTCATAGTGGAAAGAGTATGGGATTGAGAATTAGTCCTGAATTTGAGTCTGCCTGTACCACTTATTTTATTTTTTATTTTTACTTGTAGGAAAATTCATATAACATAGAATTGGCCATCTTAGCCATTTTTTAAAGTTCTTATTTTAATCACTGGGTGCTCATCATAACAAGCGTACTCCTTAATCTCCATTGCCTATTTCACCCATCCCCTCCCCACCTTCCCTCTGGGAACCATCAGTTAGTTCTCTATAGTTAAGAGCCTGAAGGGCATCTGGCTGGCTCATTCGGTAAAGCATGTGACTCTTAATCTTGGGGTTGTGAATTTGAGCCCCACTCTGGACGTAGAGATTACTTAAAAAAAATGTCGGTTCCTTGATTTGTCTCTTTCCTTTTGCTTGTTTTGTTGTGTTTCTTACATTTCACAGTGAGTGAAATCATACGGTAGTGGTCTTTCACTGACTGACTTATTTCACTTAGCATTATAGCCTCCAGCTCTATCCATGTCATTGCAGTGGCAAGATTTCATTCTTTACTATATTCTGTTGTAGATAAATACCACATCTTTTAAAAAAATATTTATTTATTTGACAGAGAGATGTCACAAGTAGGCAGAGGCAGGCAGAGAGAAAGAGGGAAGCAGGCTTTCTGCTGAGCAGGGAACCCGATGCAGGGCTCGATCCAGGACCTAGAGATCATAACTTGCGCCAAAGGCAGATGCTCAACCATTTGAGCCACCCAGGTGCCCCTCAATAACCACATCTTTATCTTTTCATCTATCCAGGGACACTTGGGGGCTTCCATATCTTGGCTGTTGTGAATAATGCTGCTGTACATATGGAAGTGCATGTATCCCCTCGAATTAGTATTTTTGTATTCTTTGGGTAAATACCCAGTAATGCAATTCCTAGACTGTAGGGTAGTTCTAGTTTTAACTTTTTGAGGAACCTCTGTACTGTTTTATAGAGTGGCCGCACCAGCTTGCATTCCCACCAGCAGTGTGAGAGGGTTCCTTTTTCTGCACATCCTCGCCAACACCTGTTGCTTCTTGTGTTGATTTTAGCCATTCTGACAGCTTTTTTTTTTTTTTTAAAGATTTTATTTATTTATTTGTTAGAGCGAGCGAGCACAGGCAGACAGAGAGGCAGGCAAAGGCAGAGGGAGAAGCGGGCTCCCTGCTGAGCAAGGAGCCCGATGTGGGACTCGATCCCAGGACGCTGGGATCATGACCTGAGCCGAAGGCAGCTGCTCAACCAACTGAGCCACCCAGGCATCCCCATTCTGACAGCTTTGAGCAGATAACTCATTATAGTTTTGATATGCATTCCCCTAATGAGAGTGATGATGAGCATCTTTTCAGGTGTCTGTTGGCCATCCGGATGTCTTCTTTGAAGCAATGTCAGTTCATGTCTTCTGCCCATTTTAAAATTGGATTATTTGGGTTTTTTGGATGTTGATTTATAAGTTCTTTATGTATTTTGGATACTAATCCTTTACTGGATATGTCACCTGCAGGGATCTTCTCCCATTTAGTAGGTTACCTTTTAGTTTTGTTCATCCTTTCCTTCGTTGTGCAGAAGCTTTTTATTTTGACATAGCACCTGGAATTGTGATGTCTCCAGCTTTGCTTTTCCTTTTCAAGATTGCTTTGGCTGTTTGTGGTCTAACGTGGTTCCATACAAATGTTAGGATAGTTTTTTCCAGCCTGTGAAAGATGCTGTTGGTGTATTGAGAGGGAGTGCGTTAAATGTATAGATTGTTTTGGGTAGTGTAGACAGTTTAACAATATTTGTTTTTCCAATCCATGAGCATAGAATGTCTTTCCATTTCTTTGTGTTGTTTTCAATTCCTTTCATCAGTGTTTTATAGTTTTCAGAGTACAGGGCTTTCACCTCTTTGGTTACGTTTATCCCTGGGTATCTTATTTTTGGGTGAAACTGTAAATGGGATTATTTTTCATTTCTCTTTTTGCTGCTTCATTATTGGTGGAACGCAACAGATTTCTGTGGATTGATTTTGTATCCTGTGACTTTAATGAATTTCTTGATCAGTTCTAGCTGTTTCTCAGTGGAGTCTTTGGGTTTTCTGTATATAGTATCATGTCATCTGTAAATAGTGAAAGTTTTATTTCTTCTTTACTGATTTGGATGCCTTCTCTTTCTTTCTGTTGTCTGATTGCTGTGGCTAGTATTTCCAGTGCTCTGTTGAATAGAAGTGGTGAGAAAGGACATCTTTATCTTGTTCCCGACCTTAGAGGAGAGGCTCTCAATTTTTCCTCATTGAGGATGATGTTTGCTGTGGGATTTTCATATATGGCCTTTATTATGTTGAGGTGTGTTCCCTCTAAACCTACTTTGCTGAGGTTTTTTTTTTTTTTTTTTTTAAATCATGAATGGATGTTGTACTTTGTGCAGTGCTTTCTCTGCATCTACTGAAATGATTATATGGTTCTTATCCTTCCTCTTACTGATGTGATGTATCATGCTGTGGTTGGTTTGCAAATACTGAACTACACTTGCACCCAGGAATAAATCCCACTTGATGGTGTTGAATGATCTTTTTAATATATTGCCGGATTTGGTTTGCTAGTATCTTTTTTTTTTTCTTCAGATAAGACAGCAGAAGAGATGATTGATTGTACGTGTTACATTCAGCCACAAATGAAAACAGAATTAGCCCCGAAAGTCACAGGTCCAAGGCAAAAGACTAAAAGGGACTGTTTTGATATGAATAATGTGGGTCTCTCAAAGGTGGTCGTTGCGATCAAATGGCGGTGGGTGGTCTTTCCATAGGTGTGTTTCTCATTTTGTTTATTGGGCCCTTTATTTCTGCTGTGTCATTCCTTATCTCTGTGTTAATCATCTCACTGATGTTCTCTACTCTTCCTGAAGTCCAGTGAGTATCCTTATGACCGATCAGTCATTGCTGTAAATTCTCTATCAGGCGTGTTACTTAGATCTTTTCCACTTAGATCTGTGGCTGTGGCCTTGTCCTCTTCATCTGGGATAAATTCTTCCGTCTTCTCATTTGTCTAAGTCTCTGTGCCTGTTTCCGTGTGTTAGGAAAGTCAGCTCTGTCTGCTGTTCTTGAGGGAGATGGCCTTACGAAGAAGAGGTGCCGCAGTGCCCTGCCACGTAGTGTCCCCTGTCCCCCAGGGCCTGGCGCTCCAGGGAGTGTGTCCAGGGTATGCCCTCGTGTGTGCTGGCCGCTTTATCCTTCACGCCGTCGTCTGCAGAGGCTCTGTTTGCCAGTTGTGGGCAGTGGGTGGTCCCTGGCCTGACTGGGGTGAGTTTTAACCAGATGTGCTCTGGTCGGCTTGTGAGATGTGACCTTTTGCTGCTGGAACCAGGGCCTCACATGACTCCCAGACGGGGAGCTGCGGGGCCGGCAGGAGTTTGTGCAGGTCTCGGGGAGGCTGCCCGCCCTCCTGGGACCGAGGCAGGCCTGCCTGTGCTGGGCGGGTCTTCTGGAGCACAGTGTCGGTGGGGCTCGGTGTAAGCAAGTGAGGTGGTGAGTGTCGGCACTTGCCATGGTTCCTGCCGGCGGCTCTGTACTTACCCTGAGCCACGGGCAGGGAAATGGCACTGGCCACCAGTTCCTTCGTCCCCAGACGGGTCTCTCTGTGAGCTGCCTCTCTGGGACACACTCTGAAATGAGCGAGTAACCTGCCTGCTGTGTGCCCGTGTGTTTCCACGCCGTGTGTCCGTGGGCTGGCTGCTCTGCCTTCCCTCAGAGCGCCGCAGTGTCCTCTAAGCTCTCCCAGAGCCAGGCACGCTGAGCCCTGAAGTGCCCGGCTTTAAGCCCCACTGGTTGTGAGAACTCAGAAATTTGGGCCCTCTCGCTCTCCTAGCCAGTTGTTATATGAAGATGCCATTTTTTTCTCTAGTCCTTTTAAACTCTTTATTTCCATTTCATTATGTCCTTATTATTATTTTTTTTTTCCATTTGCTTCTGCTTCCTGGGCTGTGGGCTGCTCCTCATTTCATTTGTACTTCTGTGGAAGTTTTGATCTTTTTGAGTATTGACTACTCACATTTTTATCTTCTCTTTGTCTTTCTGCTTAGGGTTGTTTTTTTTTAAGATTTTATTTATTCATTTGAGAGAGCAGAAGCAGGGGGAAGCAGAGGAGAGGGAGAAGCCGGCTTCCCACCAAGCAGGGAGCCGGATGCGGGCCTCGATCCCAGGGCCCTGAGATGGTGACCCTAGCCGAAGGCAGACGCCCAACCATCTGAGCTACTCAGGCGCCGCTCTTTGTTGAGTTCTTATTCTGCTTTCTGAGTACCCTTAAAAGAGGTGATTGGGTTTTTAAGAAATTCATGCCCGATGGTCTGCTCAGACTTGTCAGGGATTTGGCTGTTCCGCCCGCGCCCCTCAGGCAGGCGTGGCGCCCTCTTCCTGTTTCAGTTTAGTTCTCTCGGAACGGACGCCCTACTGTCTGAAAAAAATGATCGTAAGAGGACTGGATTTATCCTGCCCTGTTTGTAGGAAGGTGCCTTGGCTGTGGGTGTGTGTGTGGGCGTGCAAGGGAGCACCAGGGGCGGGGCAGCCTTCTGTATGTGCCAGTTGCAAGATCGGCTTCGGTTTCCGGCGACATCCCGCCTCCGGCCCACAGGGCCTCTGTACGGCGCTGCCCTCCCTGCTTCTCTGAGCCGCACCATGTCCGGGTCTTCTGCTCCCGCCCGGCTGCGGGCAGATCTTTTGCCCCGAGGGCGAGCCCCTGACCTTCCGAGAGCACACGGTGGCGGGGGCCCTGCCCTGCCGTTCTCTCTGTTCCCGTCTTTTCCCCAGGAAGGCCTCTGCTTCAACCTCACCGGCCGGCTCTGGATTTCATGGTTTTACAATATGCAAAGGATAGAAGCAGTCACTGTAGGGTAAACCCATACACCCGGAAAGTGCATTTTCTGTGATGTTTGTTTGTTTGCCATCGAGCTTTCTCACGGGTTCTTCCCCCCAGCTCGGATTCAGCTGCTGGGAGCTCATTGTAGCAGACCTGGCGCGGATTTGCAGGATACTCTGGAGCAGGAGATTGGTATTCCGCGGGCCTCTTATACTGGGGTCTGAGGTGCTCTTTAAAGGCCCTCCGAGCCGCTGTCCTGAGAACAGACTTTGGGGGGAAGGAGGACGGCAGCGGGGGCAGCGTTCCGGGTATTAATGGCGGGCTGCGGCCGGGCTAACTCTAACCGCGCTGAGGAGCGCTGCGGTTGCCGGTGGGTTTCGAAGGGAAGCTGATGGGGGATTTGCTAGTGGGAAAGGGCGGTCATTTGCAGCCGCGCACATCTGCCCCGGGTTGCTGCGGGCAGGCCTGAGGCGGGGAGGACTGGTGCCCGGGAAGACTCCCCCGTGGGCCTCGCCGGCTCACCTGCTGCCCGAGCGAGCCGCGCGGTTCCCGCCGGACCCTCTGCCGGGTTGGTCTGTCGGTCGGTCGGTCGGCGGGTCGGTCGGGCGGCGGGTCGGCGTGTGCTCGCACTCTGGGCCGAACTGCTTGTCCTGGCTTAGTTCCGGGTCTGCCGCACAGATCCCGGGTGCCCGGGGCGGGCTCTGCATCTTCGTGCTTCCAGCGGCCCCCGCTTGGGCCCAGTCGCGACTCAGCTCCGAGGCTGGTTCTTGGCCCCGCGCGGTGGCTGCTGCACCGCTCACCCGAGGGGCTTCATCTACAACCGTCGCTGCTGCTGCTGACGCCACACCGAGGAGCGTTGGCCGAAAAGAATGGCTCCCCAGTCTGCGAGGGCTTCTGCTTGGACGGTGGTTCTCCTTAGGTTTATTCATTATTGATGTCCCATTTGCTTCCTCTCTTTCAGAAATTTAGGAAAACTTCTGGTCTGTTTTCAGTGCTGCCACGGTTCCATCACCACCATCTTGGCTTTTCCGCCGGGAGTGGGATGGGAGGGGGGCACACCCTGTGCTTCCCTTGTTTGCACTGTTCCTTAAGAAGAACCGAGTGCGGGGCTATGGAAGAAAAAGGATTTGGGGAGTTTTTTTTAGGTTCAGAGGATAGAAAATGAAATTACAGTATAGGAGAAACATAATTGGATGTTACTTACTTTTGCTTTAAAGATGACTCCTTGGAGGGTAGAATCTGAGAAAATATAATTAAAAATGATCTATCTCATTTATGTCTATGGGAAGTTTTAATATCACCCATACTAAGTTTCCAATTAAATTACCTACCTGTAATGATGTGAATGTAGGAAACAACCTTATATTTTTTTCTGGATTGGGCAAAATGTGTCTACCTTAAGTTTTAATAAAAGAGTAGGATATAGAAGCCTGCTTTGGGGGAGATACTCTGAACATTTAAGAATGAAAATATGTTTTAAATGTAGAGTTTGCATAAATAGCAAAATTGCATGTATTGAAATATTTTCCTCTTGTATCGAATTCCTTCAAAGTACATTTCCTTACTAGCTTGTGATATTGGGTGCTATGGGTATAAGTTGTTAATTTAAACCTCACTACTATGATAGTTTTGTGTACTCAATTGGAAAGGTATTTTATGCTGTCACTGTGAGTTGCTGGACTGTAGTAATGTTTCATATTTTTAATATTAATACATTGAGGCAGGAGTTAGGACAAAAGCTTAAAATGTGTCGCCCCCCCCCCCCCCCCCCCCCCCTCGACCAGAGGTAGTATTGGTTCATTTTTCTCTATAGTTAGGCGGATTTCAGCCATTCTCCCTTATCTGCAGGGGATACCTTTTAAGACGCCCAGTGGATGCCTAAAACTGCAGATCACATCCAACCCGAAGTATACTGTTTGGTTTTTTTTACACATATATCCCGTGATAAAGTTTAACTTATAAATTAGGCATAGTAAGAGATTAATAGTACTAGGATAATTATAATATACTGTAATAAAAGTTATGTGAAGGTGGTCTCTCTCAAAATATCTTATTGTCCTGAACTCATCCTTGTTCTTGTGATGATGGGAAACAAAATGGCTGATGTCTGTGTGATGAGATAAAGTGAGGGGAAGGACTAGGCATGGTGACATGGCATTAGGCCGCTAGTGACCTTCTGGCAGTTTGTCAGAAGGATCGTGTGCCTCCCTGAATCCCTTCCAGGATGAGCCGTGGCCAATACGAATCCTCAGTCATGTTATCCAGAGAGATGTTTTTCCCTATAGTGAAATGCACTAACATAAAAACTAGAATTTGGATCTAACAGTCCCTTATTTGAGATGTCTGCTTCTCAAGACCACTCGTAGATTTGGTGAGTTAGTAGGAGGACACATGGGACTCGGCCCACAGTTGGACTCAGGCTGAGATTCATTCTACTGAAAGGATACAGAGTAACATCAGGAAAGGGAAAAGACACATGGCACAAACTCCAGAGAGAAGCAGGTAGAGGATTCTAAGAGTCTTTCTCTTTGAAATGATAGGACAAGCTGTAATTCCTCCGGAAGTGCAAGGTTCTGTCTGCTGGGGAAGCTCGCTAGAGCGCCAGTGCCCGGGACATTCATGAGGGGTCAGTCAGCCGGGCACCTTCCGCCGTGCCAGCACCCAGATTCCCAGAAGGAAAGATGATGTTTCACATGAACGACTATCTGTACAAACATTGAGGCCTGGTGAGCCATTCTCACCAGGAAACGGTGGGAACGTTCCTGAAGGCCATCTTCTGAGATGCCAGCCAGGACCAAGCTTGCTGGCAGGCCTTGTGAAGGATAACGGTCTCAGGCTTGCTATGGTTGACTCTTTTCTACATGACTTAGATCTCCTGATGCCTTGTGTTCTAGACAGTCAGGTATTCTAAAATAAGGCAAAAGCTGTGATGTGGATTGTTATCAGACTTCCCACACCAGGACAGTGTCATCTGCTTTGATCAGTAGCTTAAAAACAGCAGGTTTGTAATAGTTCCTGTTGAAATCCCTAGGACCTAGACATTCTGATTGCTGGTGGCTCTCCTTGCGCCCTTTCTAAGCCTCTGATTCTTCTGAATTGGGGACCTGTAGCTGATGATGCAGATTTCCTTTGCCACCGTCTAATTTTCCTATGGAAAGACCAGTTCAGTCACAGTGACGGAAAGGCTGCCTTGTGTGAAGTACGGGTATGCAGGTGTGCCAAAGGGAAGGCGGGCGAGCAAACAACAGTGAGTTTTATTGAATGGGAGTAAAAGGCTACCTAAATTCAGCCTTAATTATGCCTTTTACACGTTGGCTAACAAAATCGTCACCATCTCTTAGGCTCTTAGCAGTAATGGCGAGTGAGGAGGCTGGGATGGTGACTTGAGGATCAATCTGACAGCATAAGTAGAGGTTATAAGTTACAGTTCCTTTAACGGCATTATCTTTAACATTGTGACAGCTATTCAGGATTACGAAACTGCACAGGAACACAATGAAAATGACCAGCAGATTCGGGAAGGTCTAGAGAAGGCACAGAGGCTATTGAAACAGTCACAGAAACGAGATTATTATAAAATCTTGGGAGTAAAAAGGTAAGTTATTTAAAATTTACTTTCTTATTTTTAATCAGCTGTTTTAAAGCTTATTATTGCTCTTCTTTTTTCCTCCTCTGATTGAGTTCCTTACCTTATGTAATTCCAGTCCTGGATTAAACCCAACCATTTTTCACATCATAACCATCAGAGAGCTATTTTGTTACAGGTAGATTTCTTTAAAGAGACTAGGACTGCGAGGATGGGGGACTTAGTAGTTGGTGACAGATGGATGACACTGTAGCACGAGTAGGCCCTAGCCTAGATCTTTCGGGAAGGGTGAAGAGGAGTGAGCTTTCTTTTGGTGGGACAGGAGGGGGAAAAGCAAACTTCTTCAGGCCTAAGAATAAAGTGGCACTTTGAGAATTAGCTTTCAGGCACGGAGAGACAAAAGCTAGGTAAGGGATACAAGATCCACCTTCTCTGAGCAAGGGAACCATCAGCCTTTCAATCAAAAGTCCGACCAGAATGAAGGAAACCAGAGGCAAAACAGGAGTGTGGTTCAGAGTCAGAGTTAGCTCTTAATGCCAGGAATTGTCATCAGGTAGGCTGGAAATTCAGAAAGTTTAAAAAATGGGTCTGTGTGTTTTTTTTTTTTTTTAAGAGAGGAAACTGCAAAGATCACGAGTAATTTCTTCCCATTGAGATTCTGGAGCGGCTTTAGTGATCGCCCAGAAGCGTAGTTAAGCGTGCGGCTGTGACACACTGGCGCGGAGAGGAGACGCAGGCCGCTCACCTGCCAGTGGGGTCCTGCTGTCTCTTGGTTTCCGGGGGCGGCGAGGCGGGCACTTCTTGACTAATGAGCGTTAATCTTAACACTGCTCAGAAACGCCAAAAAGCAAGAAATCATTAAAGCATACCGAAAATTAGCTCTGCAGTGGCACCCAGATAACTTCCAGAATGAAGAAGAAAAGAAAAAAGCAGAGAAAAAGTTCATCGACATAGCGGCTGCTAAAGAAGTTCTCTCGGACCCAGGTACAGCTTCTCTCTGCAAGGGCCGGGTCCGCGGTCGGCGACTGACTAGCGCCGCTCCGCGGCCTCGCAGGCAGCTCTGCGAGTCCCAGGCCGGTCCCTGTCACACTCCGGGCCCTCGTGGTCCCGGCGCGGTGGGGGGAGCGGCAACCACGGAAGCAGGAGGCCTGGTTTGACGCCTCTCCTCCTGCACAATGACCGGATCGAGTGTCCGCTCTTCCACCCGCGACAGGAAAGCACCACGATGGGGGGAGGTTTTAGGTTCCCTCCAGCTCCCCAGACCCATGATGAATCCTTCCTAGCGAACGTGGAGGAGCTCGAGTAGGGAACCGGGATGCCGGGCTGCGACGTACCCCCGGCCCGCCGGCTGCCTGTCCTCTGTGTCCCCGGGAATCTTGCCCCAAGTCAGATGTTCGTTAGCTTCCCTGGTTGCTGGAAATGCTGTCATCACATGCTGGAATGGCCTGGAAAAAGAGAGGTACTACTGAACAAGTTTAGACATTTCCAGAGGGAATTTAACGTTAAGTTCATAACTACTCCTTTTTTATGCCTTCCCGTGGCAGCAGGAGCTAGGACTTGAGCTAGACAAATTCATCAGAAATAGAAGGAAATCACATCTCATGCCCATTTGGCAAATCTTTTTTGAACATGCGCTTAGGCCATGGAATCGGAGCTCCAGGGGCCTCTGCTGTCATGCACAACCGCACAAGAGGTGGACACGCACGAACCGAGGCCGGCAGGATGGTCCGCTCTCGCGCTCAGCAGAGGCGTGTCCCCGCCATCCTCCGTCTGTCCCCTGAGCTCGCACGGGGCCGGGGGGGGGGGGGGGCACGGTCACAGAGGCTTCGAGAACTGCCCTTGCAGGCGCGACGAGTTCTTTTGTGTTGTCGCTCTCCCTCAGCCCCTGTTCCTGCTTTAAGGAGGAAATCCTTCTCTTGGTCTCTGAGGACCGTAGTCTGCCCTCCTGCCCCGCCGCAGCGTTCCTCTGCCCCATTTGTCGGCCTTAGTGTCGGTCTCATGGGGACCTTCCTCGGGCCTGCGGGGGGCTGCGGCGCAGGCAGCCCTGAGCTGTGTGCCCGGGAACCTCCCCTCTGCTCCGATCCAAGACCGATCCAAGACCGGGGCCCCGGAGGCCAGTCAGAGCTTGGGGGTTGGCGCGGTTGGGACTGCGTTGCTGGGGCCGGGAAGGGGACGCGGCTCTTTGATCCTAAGCGTGGGACTCTGGGAGCTGTGGTCCTCCGCCGCTGTTCTTTTCCCAGAGAAGATCCTCCTTGGGCAGATGCGTGTGAGGCGAGAGGGTTCAGGGGCCCGACGGCAGTGACCCCGCGCTGCCAGCCCCGAGCGCCGGCCTTCCCCGCGAAGGGCCCCCCGGGCTGTCCCCGAGACGGCACCTGGCGGCCGGCTGGCAGCGGGAGTCCTCCCCGCGCCCGGTGCGGAGAATTCCTGCCCGCTGACCCGCCCTTTCTCTCCTAGAAATGAGGAAGAAGTTCGATGACGGAGAAGACCCGCTGGACGCCGAGAGCCAGCAGGGCGGCGGCGGCAACCCTTTCCACAGGAGCTGGAACTCCTGGCAGGGCTTCAATCCCTTCAGCTCGGGCGGCCCTTTTAGATTTAAGTTCCACTTCAATTAAACCCGCTGTTTTTCTGCTCCTCTTCCTTACTTTTTAAAAAGATTAAACACAAAGAAACCTTGTTCCAGGATCCTCACGAGAAAAGCAAAATTCCACTCTTTTAATTTGTCCATGACCAAAGAGCTGTTTTAACAGGAACGATCGTGTTATCCAGGTGGGCCGGAGGCAGGTGGGCTTTAGGCCGCTTCTGTGTGGGACGCGCAGCCCCGAGCGGGGCGGGGTCTGGAAGGGTCTGCGGTCGGCGCGCCCGTGGCGGAGGACGTCGGCGTCTCGCACGTTCCGGGGCCGCCTTGGCTCGGCCGCGCTCGCGGGCGCGCAAATACCTGCCAAGTCGCCGGCCCGAGCCTCCGAGAACGCCTGCGGCCGCGGCGCTGCGGTGTAGCCTCGGGCGGACGGGAGGCGCGTCCTCCCTGTCGCGCTCCGGCGAGAACCGCGCGGACTCGGAGCGGCCGTCCACGCGCCTGCCCTACTGTGTGACGTGAGACGAGCGAACGAGAAGCCCTACGGGGCGCAGGCCCAGGTCACAGTGGTGTCACCTGAACGCGGCTTGAGTGCAGAGGGAACCCTCTCCCCGGGGCTGCGAGCGACGCGGCCTTCCCGAACCGAAAGCCGCTCCCCGCTTTAAGGAAGGCGGCGGGGCGGCTTCTCCTCCCGCCCGCCCGGCCCTCGAGGACGGTGGTCCCCCGCCGCAGGCCGTCTGAGGCCGGCGCTAGGTCCTCCACCCGCCCCGATGGCGCTGGTGGTTGTCCCCAGAAACAGTACACGGTCACCAGGGTCACCAGCGCGGACCGCTCTGGCCGCGCTTCCGCCAGCAGGACGCATCTCCCCCAGGGACGCCTTCTTGCCTTTGAGAGACGGACCAACTCAGCCTTTGGATACTGGATAATTTCCCCCTAAAAACGGAGTGTTCACTTTAATCGAGAACATTAAATATTTACAGAACTACTGATGCTGCATTTCAACTCAGAGAATTACTTTAGTCAAGAATTACTACTTTCATTCTGGAAAGGTTTGTTTTGGCCTCAGAGCGTCTGATGAGCGTGAGTCTGACCTGTTGTTCCTCTGAAATCAGGCATTTTAATTCGGTGGCGGGAGGCCGGGCCAGGGCAGCAGGCACGGAGCCCTCCGCGGCCCTCGGGGACGTCCGGGGAGAAACCCCCTGAAGCCAGACGGCGGTCAGCGCCGGCCGCGCGCTTCCCGCGCCCTATTTAGCAGTCTGTTCCGTACCAATAAACAGTGCATTTTGCAAATTAGCGGATCGTCTGCAGCTTTCCTTTCGTTCGAAGGCCTCAAAAC
Organism: Taxidea taxus jeffersonii; assembly: GCA_003697995.1. NCBI lineage: Eukaryota > Metazoa > Chordata > Mammalia > Carnivora > Mustelidae > Taxidea > Taxidea taxus. Next base: position 34,463 of record ML110084.1, on the reverse strand, counting down.
TCACGCCAGTGCGGAAGGGGTCTCCGAGGGAGCCCAGCTCTGTTCTCTCAGCCTAGCAGGCGCGCGACTCGGCTACCCCGGCCACCTTGTTTGCCAGCCCGGCTCTCGGGCGCAGGCTGTCACTGAGACCGTTTCGCAGCCTGGCGATGGCCTCTACCTACTCTCAAAGTAAGGGTTTTCCCACCATCAGAACAGCGACAGGAAACCGCTTGCCTTTCCACTCAGAGAAGACGACGAGGGGTCAGGACGGTGGCGCGCTGCCGGTGGGCGCTGCGTCCTGGGCGCCGGTCGCCGCCCCCACGGCTGCTGGCGTGACCTGGTCCGTACCGGTAGCTCCTGTGAGTCCCGTCCCGAGGTCTGCCCGCGGACTCGGTTCAGTCACCGCGACCGAAACGTGCGTTACGGGCTGGCCCTCGGTGGGGAGAGAGTGCCAGCGCCAGAGAGACTTGAGGGGGACAGCGCCGGCCTGGAGGTCCAGCCCTGCCGCGCCCCGGCCCTGAGGGGCTCCGGGGGCCGAGGGCCGGGCCTTTGTCCCGCGGGGGGACAGCAGGGGACTGACAGGCATTTGACTGGCTTTTGGGTTCCTTCCACTTGCCAGTCTCCTGGCTCTTGTTTCTGGGGCCCGTGCCTGCCCGGTGACCATCATGGCTCTTTCTGGAAAAGTAAGATCACAGGGTACGTAGCCTTAGCTGTGTGAGATTCCCTTCTTAAACGCCTTCCTTGCTTTTTGGAAAGCTTCCGAAATGGAGCACCACTTGTCTGGACATCGTGGATATTTTCCACAGCAGCGAGTATTAACCACATCAGCCTAAAAACATGAGCAAGTTCTAAAAGGAGGAAACATTTATTGCCCATTTTTGAAACTGTGCTTTCTTGGCATGGATAAATGAAAACTTGAAAACGAAAGCAACCGTAATAGTTTACTACTGTGAATTGGAGGGACGTAATGCTAACTTTAAAACACCTTTCTCTCTAGTCAGTATTAAAATTGTATCTTTCATCAGTATGAAAACAACTTTTTTGGACTCTGATAATGGAATGTAAAACTACCCGTATTTTTTTTTTTTAAGGGGAAAATAACAAAGTAGGAAAAAAGTTAATAGCATTACAATTTGAAATTGGCAGCATTTCCTATTCGTGGTGGAAAATGGAAGATTTCACTTCAGAGGCATGAAAACGGTCAGAAGTTGTGACGTTTGCCGGGTAAAAAAATGCGGAAGATGCTTAAGTTAAAAACCGGCTTCTCAGTCAGGCTGGGTTGGAGCTGCCTCCCTCTACGCGCAGGGCCTGGCGAGAGCTCTGGGCGCGGACCGCGCTGTGACCTCGCGAACCCCACGCAACTTAGTTGGATGTAGCGGACTGTCCCGTCCTTGTAAAGGGAGGAGGAAGGCAAACGCTAATTTGCCAGCAAATAATATCCTTATCCTAAGATCATTCCTTTTGTTAGTAGAGAGTCTGTTCTGCAATTGCAAGCGATATTAATAGGCGGGCTTTTTTAATGGATGATCTCATTTGCTGAACGATTTAAGAGTATTTAAGAGTACAGTTAGCCACTGCGTGGCTCTATGTAGAGTGACAGGTTTCGCACTGGCCTGCGGTGGCCTCCTGCCTGCAGCGGAAAGCAGAGTGTGCAGGAGGAAAGCGTGGAGCTGCTCGAGGTGGTCAACTGCTCTGCCTACCGTAAGGCTGTTGCTGGTTCTGGATGGGACAAGACTAATTTAATCCATCTCAATTTAGTGTTTTAATAAAGAAACAACATTAATTGAAATGGGTCTCAGAGATGTCTGCAAATATGGGTACTATTTTTATGCCTGTGTATTTTCACATTTAATAAAAATATTTATGGTCAAATCAGGATTTTCTTGCTTTCGATTCCCGAGATGTCTACCTCCCAACTTCGCTTTGCATGTGGTCCGGGGCTGGGGTGGCGGGAGGGCGGCTCCTGCGTGTGGAGTTGAAGGAAGGTCTGAGCACAAACAGAAATGGTTAAAACCTCTTGACCCCAAGGTCCTAGGATGGTTAGGACTTTAAGTAGACAGTTCTTTGGTTTCAATACTATTAAAATCTAATATTTAAATTGGCTTTGTCTGAAGCCTTGGGCTGTATACCATAATTTGTACATTTCTGTAAAAGTCTGAAAAGGGGCTTGCTTGGGGGAGAGGGAGTGCCGTTTATCTCAGGCAGAGTTCTTTTTTTTAAGTAATCTCCACACCCAACCTGGGGCTTGAACTCACAACCCTGAGATCAAGCGTCACATGCTCTACCGACTGAGCCAGCCCCGCGCCCCGTCCCCGATTCCTAACTTTCTTCTCAAGTGTTCCGCACACCCTAAAATTAAAGGACTAGAACACTTACTTAGAACCTTCTCAGAAAGTGCGCTGTTCCCAAATTCCTTTGAAAATCCCCCAGGCGTGAGGGCTGCCAGAAGGGAGAGGAAGGGCAGATCCATTTTCTCTTCCCAGATTCTCAGGCCTCTTCTCGGTGTGAAAGACGCTTTAAAGTAACAGCAAAGGACTAGCTCTCCTGAGCGACATTTCACCGTGGGAAGTTTTTCTTTGGATTTTAGCTCTCCCTGCCACCTACGGCAGTGTTTGGTTTCCTGCGGTTTAATGCCTTTTATCACCTCAAGTTCTCAAGACCTCACGAAAGTGGAAATTGTAGTTTTAGTGCAGACAAGACAGCCCGTCTTCCTCCTCCCGGATGCACCCTGCTTCGCTGACATGGGGGGGGCTTTACGTCAGGCCAGGCCGACTGCACAGCGAACAGGATCAGGAGTCCCAGGCAACACCCCCCGCCGCCCCTCCCCGGCACACGCGATGACACACGATGAACAGGACGACAGGAAACCGTGCAGGCGGACAGACCTCAGCGAGCACTTCCGCATTAAGTGTCAATGGAGGCCAGAGCCCACCGCCGCGCTTTGGGACGGGAGCCCCAAAGCTCCTTACGGGGCCTACAAACTCCCCTGCGTGACCGTGACCCCGGGCCTCCCCCCAGACCTCCTCCTCCTCCTGGCTGGCGTGCTTCTCCCTAAGTTTCATCCCCGATGTCCCTTCCTGACACTTGCCTTTCATAACACTTTCATTTGGATATTTATTTAATGCCATTCACTCTGGTCTGGTAACTTCAAAAGGACACATAGTAGGTACTTAAATAGTCACTAGATTGGTCCAGGTTGCGGAGACTTCTATTTCGGCCTTCCTCGGATGAAGCCCTTTAGAAACAAACATTTGCTGGCAGCCGGGGACTGTGGGAAGACAAAGGAAAAGGCTCTGCCAGGGGGAGCATGAACAACTTCCGGATGAGAAGAGTCTGTGCTCCCCTGGACGAGATTCTCCAGGGCGCGGAGTAGTTGTGCTAACCTCACAATTCACCTTCCTCAGCGGGGTGGTGCACTGTCACCCCTTCGCCTTCTCCCCCAATTTTAAATTAAACATGAGGTCGATCTTTGTCTTTCAAATGTTTTCGTTTTGAACCAGTCTTTTAAAATTTGAGTAATTCTTATTCCCTCCATTCTAATTAAAAACTTTACATTTTAAAGTGAAATCACAGCAGGTAGGAAACAAGCCTGATATAGCTAGGCATGTCCACGAGATCAAAGAAGCTTTTAAAATTCAAGTAATTAAGAACTGTAGGTAACATTATTTCCCAAATGTGGAATCTTTGGACAACGCTATGAACAGTACCTTTTAAGTTAAGAGGTTCCACTCTGGAATGTCCCAGCGAACAGAAGTTTACGTTTCATGATCTGAGCTTTATAACCCGCCGCAAGCCAGGAGCGGCTGTCCCGTTTCCAGGAACCCTCCAGACTCCAGGGCAGTGGCGGCCTGGCCCGCACCACGACCAGGCACCGCTGGGCCACATGGCTGCCTCTAAGTGGAGCCCGGACCTTTAGGGCCTTGGGTCTTCGTGCCACCCCTCCCTCACTGCCACCAAAAGTAAGATTTTAACAAACCCACCGGTTCTTTGGAAGTGAACGGACTGCCTCAATTCTTCCATGTCAAGTAAGAGAAGCAGACGGGTTGGGCAGTAGCTTACACTTTGTGGTACTGAGCCCGACTCCTCAGCACCTTTCATCCCTGGAGCTGAGACCCATCCGGGTCCTTTGGTGAATAGTCTTCCTTGTTCTAGTGGAAAGTTAAATGTCATTAATTTTCTTCCCCTGCCCCCTAAATGTCACTAACTTCTTTGAGATACAGCAGCAAAGAAGAAAATGGTCTTAGCCACACTTTAGTCACTGAAGGATACTGACTCGAGTCTACCTACAAAGGCCCCTTCTGGGGCAGGGGCGGGGGCAGCGGGCAGACTGCTTCCCAGGGGGCTGGAGTCAGGAGCTCCCTCCCCCTTGGGTCAGACTACATTTCTCCCATTAATGAAAAGCCTGATTTTATTGGTCACTCCTGGCTGAGATGGCCCATGTGTTTTCCAGAGGTATTCATTCTCTCTCTCTCTCAGCTCCACTGTCCTCTGAACTTGATACCAGGAGCCAAAAGATGGCTACTTTTAAAATCTAACCTTTTGAATATAAGCTTCTGAGTGGTACAAAGACTGGATGGTCTTCTGTCTTGTAGTCTGGGTTTACTTGATGCCGAAAGCTTACAAGTCTTTCCATGATAAGCTCAAAAGCTCCTACTTCTTGAATCAACTGTTGACCATTTCCCATAAGGACAGGGAGAGCTAAGTGGATTCTAACTTCTCACAGAAAGTGTTTTCTTTTCCTCTCAGGATTTGAGTTTTGTTAACGTATGCTATGGGGCCTGCACCTGATCCAGAACTCCACAAACACCCCCAGGCTACGCCTCAGCACTTCAGCTCAGTGGAGCTGGTGGCCTTCTCTGTAAAGGCTGCAGTGCCCATCCTGAGTCCCCGACAAGGGCGGACTTTTGTATCGCACAGCGGTCTATATGCACTTAACATACAGATTTTAAAGTGAGCCATTTTATAAAAGAATCTCCCTGTAAAGAAGCATCTTATTTATAAATGGTTTTTAAAACTTTAAAAATTTATTCTTTTTAAGTGGGCTCCACACCCAACACGGGACTGGAATTCAACCCCGAGATCAAGAGTCACAGGCTCTACCAACAGCCAGCCGGGCGCCCCTTCAATCTGGATTTTTAGCCACAAGCTCTCTCACCTGGAAATGAGACGTGGACACTGTGCCCTTCAAATCACAACATACAAACCTGAAGGGGGGCATCAAGACCGTTTACAGTATTCTACCGTTTTAGCTTATGCTCCATGAAATACGAAGTCTGGCACACCGGAGATGGTAGTCACGGGCACGGGGTGCAGGCGCCTTTGTCTAGCCCATCCTCCCCACAAGATTCTTATGGAAGGGAAAATCAGCTGACAATAAAGGAAAGCAAAGCGCCGTCTTACCATCAGGTGGGGATTCTGCCCTAAACCCCAGAGCGCACCTCGGTTAGCTGGGTCTCCGCGAGAAGAGCCGCTCGCCTCTCACCACGCCCAGAGGTGTGTGAGTCAGACAGCACCGTGGAGCTGGCCAGCCCAGCCTGAGTCACCACTCCAGCCTTCCCCAGCATCCCTTAGGATCCCTGGAGCTCACAGGCATCATCTGGTTCCGTAGGGCAGGCCACACCTGGAACACTCCATTTTATCACAGGCAGATGGGAACAAGTGACAAAGGGAGGGTGACCAGGAGAGGGAGAGCTCTTGTGACTTCCAATTAGGGATGAAGGAAGCAGCTGGGAACCGGGAGGCTACTTTCAAGTGCTCTACGGGCCGCGCTGCCCAAGAGAGGAGGGCGAGACTCCTTCAGAAGAGCTCAGAGAACAAAAGCAGAGACTCAGTAGGCAGCTCGGCTCACTGTGCAGCTCAGAGGGACCTGCCTGCCTCCCGCGGCAGACCGCTCCCTATGGCCTGGCAGGGTTCTCGGGCTCCACTGGACGGGGCCTGGGAGGGGGTCTGCCTCGGTGGCTGGGGCCGACCTCTGTGAGACGTTTCCCACACCACACTCGGTAGCAGATCACAGGGAGAGCCCCTGACACAACCACGATCGCCCATGCTCAGCCCAGCCCTATGGAGTCAGCTTCTTCAGGGGACGGGGTTCAAATGACACCGAGGTCTCTTCCATTCCCAAGATCCAGGTTCTAGAATAGGTGGATAGTTTTTGTACACTATTTCTATGTATCTATTATTAAAACACAGCAGGAAAACAAACTTCATCTTCTTAACTTAGTTTCTATAAAAGTGACTCCTTGAGGGGCGCCTGGGTGGCTCAGTGGGTTGGGCCTCTGCCTTCGGCTCGGGTCGTGATCTTGGGGTCCTGGGATCGAGTCCCGCATCGGGCTCTCTGCTTGGCGGGGAGCCTGCTTCCTCCTCTCTCTCTCTGCCTGCCTCTCTGCCTGCTTGTGATCTCTCTCTCTCTCTCTCTGTCAAATAAATAAATAAATAAATCTTAAAAAAAAAGTGACTCCTTGATACTTCTTTTTATACTCCTTCTTTAAAAGCATACATACCTATTAAGCCCATGAATGTAATTTTCTCAAAGATTAGAAACACTAAGAAAATACAAATATAGCATAGAATTGTATCATATCGCTTAAGATAAATGATTATAGTATAGTACCACACTTCTTTCATTTTAAAGTAAGTTATAAATGGACTTTTTTTTATTATTATTCAATATTCAGAGGTAACCATGAGTCAGTCCTTTTTCTTTCTCAGAAGAAAAAAACACAAGAGGTTTCTCTAATTTTAAGTGCATTTTGCAATTTGAGAAATATGGATACACGTAGAGGGAAAACACAGACGGAGTTGGTTTGCTACATCCCCGTGAGGACCAGCTAGTCAGCTTATGTTCTACTGGGCGATCTGGCAAAGTACCACTTTAATGGGTGAAAACTCAGTGTTTCAAGCAATAAAGAAAAAAAATCTAGTTTTAAATACTTGATGGTCATTTTTTATATAACTTAAACTTATTCAATACATTAAGTACGTATTTTTAAATAATTAATATTATTTAAATTGAAGAATATGTCACTGATCTTTAATGCAATTTCCAAAAGTCTTAGCAGTAGTTCCACACTTCCCCAGCAGGTGGCAGATTTCTCGTCCTGTCTTCTTTCTCCTGGAAGCCAGCGCTAGAGCTCATCGTGCGTCACAACTGTAGAGGAGGAAAATGTACTGAGTTATTGAAATCTTTTAAAGATTTTTTTTTAATTTATTTGACAGACAGATCACAAGTAGGCAGAGAGCCAGGCAGAGAGATGATGAAGGGAAACAGGCTCCCTGCTGAGCAGAGAGCCGATGCCGGGCTCGATCCCAGGACTCTGGGATCATGACCCGAGCCAAAGGCAGAGGCTTTAACCCAGTGAGCCACCAAGGCGCCCCTGAGTTATCGAAATCTTAAATATCAAATTAACTTATTAGCGTAACTTTCACCCAAGTAAGAGATACAGAAAAAGCACAGCTGCTGACTGAGGATACTTTTGTTTGTTTGGTACCTATTTGCTTATGGGAAATGAGATTAGTTCTTTGTACATGATGGCACTTATTATATTGTATCACAAACGCTTAACACTTTATCACCTAGAAGGGGGTTCTCATGAGTCTAGTAGGGCAAGGACCACATCTTTTTTTTTTAAGATTTTATTTATTTGACAGAGATCACAAGTAGGTAGAGAGGCAGGCAGAGAGAGATAGGAGGAAGCAGGCTTCCTGCTGAGTGGAGAGCCCGATGTGGGGCTCGATCCCCGGACCCTGGGATCATGACCTGAGCCGAAAGCAGAGGCTTTAACCCACTGAGCCACCCAGGTGCCCCAAGGACCACATCTCTTTTGATCTCTGTTATCTCTGAAACCTAGCACACTGCCTGGCCATGGAAGCCCTGAAAAATCCTGAGCGATTACTCGGCGTGTACCAAGAGCCTACTGTTAACACAATGGAACAACAGAGAGCAGAACCGCATGTGGTCCTCCTCGGAGATAGCAGAGACCGAGCGCTCCAACACTGACAGATGCTGACACGGCCGTGAGAGGACCAGTCCTAGCAGAAACTCTTGGAGACCGAAAGGGTGTCTTCCGCATCACTGAGGTGTCACACACGAACTGACTTTAAAGCACTGATACTTAAAGTGACATTTTCAGGCAGAAATGAATGAAAGTACGATTTACATGCATCCTATTCCACAGTTCGAGATGTTAGACTATGTTTCTCTCTTTACTAAACTCCACTTGAGAGATAATAAAGAAATACAAAAGGGAGCAACAATAATGAGAACGGGGGAAGTGGGTATGAGACATCACTGGAGCAGAGTTATGAATGAATTTCTAAAAATGGAAGACAGAACACAGAGCTGATACACGAGCACATGGCAGGGAAGAGGAGGTGATTTTTCCAACAGAAGAGAACCTCCTGACAGCAAACACTGGTGGCGCGTGAGTGAGAATGTGAAGCAGTAACTGAAACACTGTCAGGAAAATCTGTGCCTCTCAGCCTCCCACTCTCATTCTGTCCCCTGCATTTCACAGGGAATTGGTCAGACTGTTTATTACAAGACAAAAAGCAGAAAATGATTTTTGGAAGAAAAATTCAACAACCTACTGAGAGAGCGACAGAGAGACAGAGACTGATTTTCCTATGAGCGTCAAAGCTCTTAAATAAAATGCCGTCATTTTGGCTTTTGGCCAGGCTGGTGTGTAGCATGACCTTTATCTGTTCCATGCCTGTACGTCCAGAGAGAAGTCTGTCAATTCTGCACATGCTAATGTACCCAGAGCTACTGACCAACCCTCCCACTCAGGGAAGAAGCTTATTGGAAAAACAGACATTTTTACACAGAGAAGACCCTTGCCAGCTCTCTGTATTGATCAATCTCATCTTTTACTATTAAAAATATAAAAATAAGCAAGGATCTCCACACATTTGAGGAAGACCAATAGCAAAAGAAAAAAGGCCCAAGAAAAACAAACAATATACCCCAAAGAAAGAAGATAAGAGAACCAAAGAGGTACTTAAGATAATTCTAATATTTCCCAGATTATTCTTTTTTTTTTTTTTAAAGATTTTATTTATTTATTTGACAGAGATCACAAGCAGGGAGAGAGGCAGGCAGAGAGAGAGAGAGGAAGGGAAGCAGGCTCCCTGCCAAGCAGAGAGCCCGATGCGGGGCTCGATCCCAGGACCCTGGGATCATGACCTGAGCCGAAGGCAGCGGCTTAACCCACTGAGCCACCCAGGCGCCCCTCCCAGATTATTCTGAAAATGAAATTCAATGAAACCATGGAAGAAGAAACTGAAATTCGAAAGTAACAAGCAGAGAAAAAGATCTGTCAAAAATTAAGATGCGATCACCCTCTTAAAAAAAATCAATAGAATATAAAGTAAAAAAAAAAAATCCATGAACAGAGGGGAAAAGTAGGAAATATAAAAAGAAAATATAACTACAGAAATACAAAGGATCATAAAAGACTATTATGAACAATGATACACAAGAAACTGGGACAACCTAGAAGAAATGAATAAATTCCTAAAAACATTAAACTTACCATGAATATAGTGATTCATGAAGAAATAGAATACCTAAACAAACCAATTACTAGTAAGGAGACTGAATCAGTAATCAAAACCTCCTGAGAAACAAACATCCAGGACCAGATGGCTTCACTGGTGAATTCTACCAAACATTTAAGGAATAATTAGTACCAATCCTTCTTTTTTTTTTTTTTTTTTTTTTAAGATTTTATTTATTTATTTGTTAGAGAGAGAGAGAGAGAGCGAGCACAGGCAGACAAAGTGGCAGGCAGAGGCAGAGGGAGAAGCAGGCTCCCTGCCAAGCAAGGAGCCCGATGTGGGACTCGATCCCAGGACGCTGGAATCATGACCTGAGCCGAAGGCAGCTGCTTAACCAACTGAGCCACCCAGG